>VZTU01027644.1:41401-54454 GCA_013400835.1 Zapornia atra | reverse complement strand
CTTTTGTTTCTTCCTGTTGGCTTTCTCCTTTTACAGTTCGCCTATTTGCACTAATTTCAGTCATCCAGCATTAGAACAACAGGTGAAAAACTGCCCACTGAAAGGCTAGATCATACAAAACTGGTATAAAAGTCAGATTTTTAAGTATGAAAGGAATGCAAAATTATTTTCTTTTACAGAAAATACTTGGATCAGTAGACAAATGCTAAAACCAGACATTTAAAACTTTTAAACTATTTTTATGTTGAATCAATATGCATGTCTAGAACCTTGTTTAAGAAAACTATTCACCATGCAAAGTTCTAAATGCACAGTATCAAAGAACAATTTTTGACATTTTGATTCATACATGCTTATAAAGCTCCAAGACAACATGGTTTAATTATAAAACATATTTCTACTGCCTTAGTCATGCCAATTAAATTTGATTGGATACTTTCTTTATTCAACAAGCCCCTTTCATGTCATTTTAATTTACTGTCAAAGCAGCCTGAATATTGGAAACTAAATTATTTACTACAGCCCATAAGCCAATAATGTTCCATTTGTCTCGTACAGAGAGAGACTAGACTAACAAGATTATTAAGGACATTACTTGTAATAGCGAATGTCCTTCACTTTATTTGAGCTTCATGCTGTGCTTTCAGAGATCATACTTCAAAAGAGCTCCATTTCATTCCATCACAGAACCTCTGATATAAATTATTCTTTGCTAGCTTTGTAATACTCTGATCATAAAGAAAGTGGACCCGATCTTGTTGGGTAAAAACAGAGGCTTCTTTTCTAAGATAACTACATAGTTTATTTGTGCTAAACACCTTTGATTCACTCCCTTGTGCCAATAACAGAGCAGGCAGAAATCAGCTAAATTTATCATACAATGATAACATCTCAGAGATTCAATTCACAAGGGCTTTGGTTGTCTTTGCAATGATTTCCAACCAAATTCTTCAATCTAAATGCATGTGGCTAAAATCAAACTTGTAAGTTCTTAAAAACACCGTGTAGAGAATGCAGGAAACATAATGCAGAACAGACTTCAGGAAACCATCAGATCCAGCATTTTACAAATAGATACTTGAAAAATAAAACATGAATTGTCTGAGATATAAGCCTGTCATATAGGCTGATAAATTGACAAAGGATTACAAAGAAAAACTGTAAAGATAAACTGGGGAAGGTAATTCTCGTCTTAATGTTAGATCCACTCTTTGCCTTTTTGTTATGACACAAGTTCAGCAAGACTCTTAAATAGATGACTAACTCAAAGCAAATGAGTAATCTTGTTTAAATCAATGGAACTGCTTACATGCCTAAAGTTAAGCACATGTTTAAATCTTTTTCTTAATTGAGATTTGTTATCTATGATACTGGAAAGTATTTTAAAGAATCAAAAAACAGCACAGAGAAGTAGAAAGGTTTCTGAAAAATTGACTAGGAAAACCCTTCATCTACAGGAAAAGACACCTAGCACATAAAAGAAAAAACCTCCTTCAAGACCACTGGAAGAAAGGTAGAACATACAGTAATTCCTCTATCCTCACATACATACACAAGAAAAAACCCAATCTTGTGCAATTTCAGATACCAGCATTAATGGGGAAGACACATGATTATTAAATGCTAGCCCCATTTATTCTGTTTACAACACTGAGTACTTTGAATTAAGGAGCTAAATCTGAAACAGTTGGGAAGTAATTTAGGACATAGGTTAGGGTCAGAAATCTTCCCTACTTACTAGGACTTGTGAAGGATGAGATTATGTCAGGTTTGTTATTTTCATCCATCCTAACTACCTTTTGTTTTTAAGATGTAGATACACCCTGAAACCACAAAATACAATGCAATAGCTGTGAAAGAGGAAGTCAATAGCAATGTTACAGGTCCCTTCATATCTGTCAAAAAAGTGATGGAATAGCCAGATATTTTAAATTCTTAAAATCTTAAAGACTTACCTGTTCAGGACATTCACCAGTTAGAAGCCTTTAAATGATGATAAACAAAACAAAAGTTCCTGAATATGCAGAAATAGAAAAGTAGGAAAAGATAGCGGCAATGTTTTATTGACAAAAGCACTTTCTTACAATGGAGGACGGCATGAGGTGATAATTTAGTGTTCCAGCACAGATTTACTGGATAATGGCCAAATATTTCAAGGCAAACACAGCTGTAATGTTTATGTAAAAAACAACAGGCTATGACGGCAGTCAGTCAGACACTCTGTATCCCTCAAGTACTGAAAATAATTTGTTTCTTTTCAGACAATAAAGTGGGAGATCGCTAAAATGTAACGTGACAGAAACCTCTGAAAAAATGGTGTCCTCCTTACAGGATGGGTTTCTTACTTGCTTTTGAGTGCCTTTTACTTGCCTCAAAGTCAGTCCTGTTCACTAGGATCAACTGAACAATTTTTAAAGAAATTGGACCTGAAACTCAGAAATAACGCTACTAACAATGATACTGCTCTTAATGACAAAATACAAAATCATTTTTAGTTCTTTATGTCTCCATGACCTTTGTAAGACTTTTTTACAGACTGGGATTGGAACTGTGCATAAGGATATTTACAATCTGTTCCTTACAACTGAGCAGAAATTTGCCTTTAAATGAAGGGACTTTATCAATGTGAGGATGACAGAGTTTGATTTTACAAAATCAGATATGGCAAACAAATACTCTCTTTTTAATCTCGATGTTAGTATGTGGCACCTCTATTTTGGATCATCTGCAGTAGTGCTAATTTACTGGGACATACAAAAGGAAAACTAACTCAGTGGCCCACATAAAAAGTCTTACTGTTCAGTTTATATATTGAAATTTACTTTATGACTCTACCACACTGAAGATATGCTTCCCTCTGAGTATCCAAATAAAGATGTTCCTAAGGCTTACAGTGTCCTTACCAAAAATTTAATTAGATATAGAATTGCAAAAATAATTCAGATTACACAATTTTTTGGTTTTAGATCCCATTTACAACAGCTGTAAAATCTAGATGTATTCCAACGACTTAAAAGTTGGACACATATTCACACTTGGTGGGTTTTAGTCATTTGACCTATACATTCACAGACGAGAACACAAGGAGCTTTCCCTTCAGGCCTTTGAGAAGGTACTATCAGGTACTCACACCAGACAAATACAAGTATTTCCCCGATCAGTTAAAAACGTGAAAGAAAAATTGGGATATAAAAAAACCCCAACCAACCAACAAACCAACCCTGAAACCAGAAGATAAACACCATAATGTCCATGTAATTTAGTATGAATAAAAACATAGATTCTTAACGTAAAGCTGAGACTTGCAAGCAGTAATCCTTTTGTGCTTCCTGAACTGTCGCTGCTTTGTCTTCACATCACTAATAGTTTTTTTAGCTCATGAGCAGATTAATGTTTTAATTTTTTTTTTAATAAATTTTTAAAGAAATGTGTAAAGAATGCATAACATTCTCATTTTTCTGGAGGAAAAAATATAAATGCTGTATTAAAAAATACACACTGAAATATATATTGCACTTCTATATAAGGCACATTTGCTTATTAACATATGTAAGCTCCATTTAAGTATTCTATGCATATGTGTATTTAATTAAACACAGGTATGCATTAATGTATATGTAATATAGGCATCAACATAAAAAATAAAAATATACTATATCCAAAGTAGTCATTAAGATTCATTCTAATATTTCTAGCCCTGGGAAAGCACATATATGTGTAACAAATGAATATGGCCCCCATAACTGCCCAAGATACATACAATAAGAGCCAGAACTCAGCTGAGGGAATTTTGAAATCTGGTCACCTGTTTTTTTATCCCAAATATTTATTTCATGTGGGCCTAGGGCCTTTTTTATATTCATGTAGGTTCTTTGATAAACAGCAAAGCTAAAGTAATTCAACAGTAAATTAGGTCTCGTAAAGTCATATAGAAAGATGTTCAACAAGTAGTTTCATGACACTTTTCTCAATTTATGTTACAGATATGTTTGTATTAAAAGACAAAAAGGATAAATTCTTTAACATTTCTGTATAAAAAAAACCATGCAAAAACTAATGTGGGTTTTTTCCTCATTGAACTTTATACACCATGTTCCATTTTGACTGAAACAGTGAAATAACTAGCATGTTGCCTCTCTGAAGCCGAAAGCAATTTCCTTTTCTAATTTTAGTTATGCAAAGCCTATGGGCATCATCAGCATTTAGTAATTAGTTTTATAATTACTGCTGTTTTGCTCACTGTCATTCAATTTTTCTTACAACATGGTCTGGGATTGAAACATCCCACATCCACAGCTGTGTAAATTGCCATCCATTTATAAGACAAAAAAAGTAACATCCAACATACATCATTATTCAGTCAAGAATGTGTTATTGGTACTTAGGTGATGCTTTGAGTACATAAGCTGCCCAGTAAAATACAAAGCAAAATATAATTCAAATACTTAGTAAATACTATATAAGAGAGGAAACTCTAGAAAATCTAAATTGGAAATAAACGAATTTCCATTAAATTACATTTCAGTCTATTACTGACACCAATAAGCTGTTCCAAACATGAAAAGGAAAAAAAAAAAAAAACCCATAAAAACACACAGCGCTCTTTTTAAAGGAAATATTCAGCTGAAAAATCACTCAAATTCAGATTTACTGATATTAATTTGATCATTATTGTTAGAAGAATTCATAGTCTGAGAACTAACTACAGTCGCCTGCCCTAGAATTACCTATCAATACATTTAGACATGATATTGTGAAATATTCTTCATCCTTGCCATTAATTTTCTGAATCCTAAAAATTCAAATGTGTTTTGATGCGATATATTAATTTAAACCCAACAATTCTTCTTAAAGATGTTCTATTAGAGATTGGTGAGAATTCTTACACTACTCTCTTACAACTGTCATTTTTTCAAATTTATGTTTTGTAATTTATTATTTGAGATATGATGTTATGAGTTTTTTAAAAGGTAGAAATATAATAGTCAAGCAAGAGTGAAGAATTTACATTTTCCTCTTAAAAGCATAATTTCTTCAGTAAGCAAGACCTTTATTTTCTAGAACACGTCTGGTTTTAAAAAATAATCACAGTGAGAAGAAAAGCCCCACAAAAGGTTGTGCCAGTGTCAGTCAGCTACTGTGGATGCCATCCTGGTACAGAATATCTTGCCCCAGCAGCAGTGAGACCAGACAGCACCAGTGAGAATGCTCAGAACAGGAAATCAGCCATGGGACAATTCAAATTTGCAATTCCCTCTTTCCTACCAGAAAGAGGAATAATATAGCCCTTTTAATCCCATTCCCTATTGCTTGTCAGGCTTAGCTAGGAGAAAACAGCTGCTAATAAACATAATGCTGTCATATACAAAGGGCAAGTTTGTGCTCAGCCCAGTGAAGGGGTAGAGGAGATACTCCGCTGCAGAGGAAAAATTTAGGCAGATTGCATTCAAGGAATTTTGCAATAGTGTCCTCTATTTTATGTGTTGCGACATAGCTAAGAGTCCTACTCTTTTGTCCCAAGACAATCAAGGTCGAGGAGAAAATAATTCTAAATATTTCCCACTATTCCTTTTATTGAAAAAAATTAGAATAATTTTAGTGAACAGAGAGCATTTGGTATGACCTGAGTAAAAAAAAAATATTTTCCCAAAGCGCAAAATTGTAGACCTTTAAACAAAGCCTGAAAAACAGAGCCTTGCTTCCAGCCATCTACAGAGTATGGGAGAAGATGCTCAGGGTCAAGACTAAGGCAACTGAAGTAGCTGTTACTCGTTGTCCCTCCAGCCCTTACTAGCTGTCTTTACCTATTGCTCCATACATACTAATAGTTGAGGTCCACTCCACGCCCACCCTCACTAACAGGGTTTAAAGCCTGCAAATTGCCTCCTGGCTGCTATAGGAAGGTGGTTGACTCCCTCCGCCCTTCCACAGGGTTGCCAGCAAAGCTGTGCCATTGACACAACACAAAGCTCTCCTGGGGCTGCACACCCAAACACAGTCAGCCCAGCTTCTGCTTCAGCTTCACAGTCCAGCAGAAAGAACCACAGTCTCGCTGAAGGCCACAAAATGCCAAGGGCACCTGTCCCTGGGGATGCAGATCTATCAGGAAATCTCTAACAAAAACATGAAGTACATCTTTGAAGGTATACTGATGCCTACACACCATGGGGACAACTGGCTTTCATCTCTTCTGAATCTTTTTGTATGTCTTCCTTTACAGTACCAGAACTCTTCAAAGAGACAAACATGTTGGTTTGAGTTTTCCTCTTGATTTTGGAAGGTTTGGGGTTCTGGGGGGGGTGGGGGTGGTGATTTTTTTTTCTCTTTAGTACATGAAACCCTGTGTATGGACAAATATAATTTCCATCCCTATGGCCCTACATAAGGGACATATCCATTAAAAAAATACAAAGAAACCATTTGTTTCAGGAAAAACAAACAAACAAAAGACAAAAAAACCCTACCCAATACACAACCTACTCCCTCCCAAAATCTAAACACAAAATCTCTGAAGTCCAAGTTTATGTGTTTGTGCCTCAGAAGTTTTGGGCTCAGTTACTAAAACACAAAGATCCACATGCAGAGCTTTTTAATCTACAAAATATGAAACAGTGCATATGAAATATGAAATACTGCAGAAAACACACCTGAAAAAAAAAACCAGATTATTTCTAAGTGAAGAACTAAAGTATTTTGTGCATTGATGCACCATTCAAGCCAGATAAAAAGCATGTCATATACCATGCCTTCCACTTATTTAAATTATATGCTACACAGCATTTAAAAAAAAAAAAGCCACAAAATGTCCTCTTTACATATGGTTTAGGACAACTGTTACTGATTTACAGGAATATTATTAAGGAAAGATATTTCAGAAGCTGGCCTAAGTGATTTAACAGTGATTTAGGTGCCTGTTTACATATGGAGACACAAGTTGGTGGTGAAAAGCTGGGAGAGGGGGTTGAGGAATATTGCTCCTGTAAGTCAAAAGAGCCTGAAAAATCCCATTGCAAAGGGGGAATAGAGAATTTGCTACAGAAGAAATGCTGTCTGATGGATGGAGCAAATAACATAAGGTATTAGCCCTAACACTGTCTTTTTAACTAGCTTTTGAATACACTCTGCAATAACATGTGCGAAGTATTCAGAGATCTTCAAATTACAAGTCTCACATAAATCTGCAGAAGCAATGCTGTGCATTCCAGAAACCTCTTCATTCATGAAACATTCCTGGCCATATGTCTGTAAACTAATAGCTATCACCAAAGTGGCATGAAACGTGGTATAAAAAAAGTGTGAAAAGTAACACGACATAGATCTGCTGCATCTTCAGAGAGAAGTTTCAGGGGAAAACACTCTGATGCTAGCAACATCCAGTGGCTATCAGAAATTTATTTCTTCTCATTTTGTCAGTGTCTATTAATCCTAACTACACTGACACTCAAAGGTTAAAAAGGGAATAAATAAGATTATTGTCAATCATTACATAGAGAAGAATAATTAACTCAGTATGTTTATTTAACTACTTTTGCTACTTGATTAAATGAATGACTGATGACAGGTTCCTTGTTTTCTTTTCCTTCTTTTTGTCAGTATAAATGATCAGTATGAAACTAAACAGAGGCGTTCAACTGGAATTGTTAGAAGCACAAAACATACTGCTGATTCGAGTGATTTCAACTTTCTTGTTACTTTATTGTAACTTACAAAAACACATTAATATAAAGAACTGCATTAACAACAGAAATAATCTCTGAGTTACTTTCCTCTCAAATATCATGCATTGATATTTAAGTTTCTCTTTTAAAAAAATAGTGTTTTAAAAGTTCTGTAGAGAAGTTATGCAAATGACTGCAGTTATCCAATTTATCCTTGGATAAACACCTGATTTATCCTTGGATAGCTCACACCCAACAGTGTGCACGAAGAGGCCAAAGCATTTGTAAATGCTGACTAGTGTTCAGAGTAACACAACACTAGCAAACAGTCTTGGGGGAGAAACCAGAGTAAATATGGGTATGAGAAATCAAAAAATTGTCATTTGGGTAATGTGAGACAAGGGAAGAAAGCGAGAGGTATAAAGTCAATTCTCTTTAGTTTGCATGTAAGCATACACCCAGTCTCCCAGGAGCCTGCTGCCAAGCACAGCAGTGGTGAAGGATACCATTTCAGATCTAAAGGTAGTCTTTTTCTTAATTCATAAACAAGAGAAGTTGCAAAGTTCTGATGTCACTCCCTTTAATGTAGCACAGAATTGAAATAATTCCCCAAATTTTTGAGGACAGTCTAAATTGCAAGCCTCTGAAGTGAGGACTGGAGCAGAGTTTCCCCACAGCTGACCAAAGATTGCTGGCTGGGCTAGGAAAGTTAACTGAATGCAACTGCATTTTTTTTGAAAGTTAAAGGAATTGACCCAGAAGTCTGAGGAAACAGCTTTTGTATGGGATTAAAAAGAAAGTAAACCATCTTTCTCCCAAAGCAATTCACAATGGTAAATGGCTGAGAGCTCGAAACCTTTGTCTGTTCCTGACAGAATTTACTGTTGAGAACACAAACTAAAGGAAGTCATGGCAAAATCTGCAGCGTCATTTACACTACCTGACTCTGAAGAAGCCACTTTTTCTTAAAGACAAAGCTGTCTTTTCATTACTTGGAAACAGTAAAGAATGCTGAACTCAAATCATGCAGACAGCCCACTTCCCTTGATTCACAAATAGAGTTAAATCCGGATCCAGGTGGAGTTAATCCCCTCCTATTTCTAAACAATTCTGACTCCAGTTAATATGCTGTCTTAGAAATTGAGTTCCTTTTATTTGCAAAGCCCTAACTTCTGTGCACCACAGTACTACAGTTGTGCTGGGGTGTATGTGTGCGCGCGCACACATGCAGAGGTGACTTTGAGGCAGACCTGTGTGGAAGGGAACCTTTTTTGCATACTTAGGAAGGATCTCCTGAGCTCACTTAGTTTGGCTGTGCTCCAGTTTCTCTTGTCCAACGTGAGTTACCTGAAAAAGACAGGTAACGGGCTAGAAGGTGGTATTAGCAACTCTTGGGAAAACCCTGGGCAGCTATTGGTTTCCAGTGATGTTCTGAATTCTACAGGTAAGCTAACACTGCACTTGTGCCTATCCTGCCCATTCAATATCCTAACTGTGAAAGCCACTTTCCCCAGAGACTACTTCCCCAATCTCACCTTGTAGTGCCTGCTCTGCAAATTCAGTTCTCTCTACCACAGTCTATTCATACCAAAACAATTACACTGTTGAAACAAAATACAAACCAAGGGTAACCTTTAGCATTCTCAGTTATTCCCATGAATTTACCTCTTGACATTGTTCAATCTTTATCAGCAAAAGTGATCCAGAACCAGCACAATGAATGAGAAATACATATTAATTCCCAAAGGAAAGAAAAAAAAAAAAGCCATTCATATTGCATAAAAATGTGTATGAAATATATGTCACTGGGATAAACCAGAGAATATCACACTGGAATAGATACAGAAATTTTTACTTTGGGCTTTTGTGACACTGTTACTGAAATATTGTGTTCAGCTGTGGTTTCCTCTGATCTGAAAATAAATTAGAAAATTGGATAGGACTCAAGTAAGAGCTACAAGAGTGATTAGACTTCTGAAAGTCATTCCCTATAGTGAAAGACTAAGAAAGCTCAATTTATTTAGTTACTGAAAAGAAGGTTAAGAGGATCACAATACCTACATGTGGAAGAGATTTCTGACAGTAGGCAGCTCATTAATCTAGTGAAAAAGGCATAACAAGATCCAGTGTTTGGAAGCTGAAGCTGAAATAAGACTACAAATGAGGTACACTTTTTTCACAGTGACAGTAATTAACCGTTGGAACAATCTGCCCAGGGATGTAGTTGATTCTTTATCATTTAAATGCTTTACATCAACATTAGATACTTTCCAAAGAGATAAACCTGTATCTCAAACAGATGCAGAAAATACTAGATGAGGTTCTCCGTCTGAGGTCTGCAAGAAGTCAGACTGGATGCTTATCATACCTGCCTAACATTGAAACTCAACAAAACTGTTCTGTGAATACTCTGCACTCCAAGGACCACTCATCTCACGACCATCATACCTATCCTCTGTGTGCAGTTCAGTTCAGACTGAACAGAGATTGTCTCCAAAATTCATCTTCCTGTTTGACAGATGAAATAAGAACCCTTTCAGGACAGATACATGTGTCTTGAAAAACCATCCCATGTCATGTTCACTATTTGACATCATCACTTCTAGAGACCAAATTACATCAAAACTGTCAGTAAACACACTGGAAAGCTGTTTGAGCACTTCCTTTGCCTGATGCTTCTACCCAAGGAACATCTGTTGAGCTGACTCCAAGCTCGTGATGGGTAAGTCAATATGCAGACCTTGTAAAATGTTGGAGTTCTTAATCTCAGGGCTGCCAAGTGGCCTCTCAACGTAGCTGTCCATATGAAGAATACAGTTCCCTTATGTTTAATGAGGTTGTTGGAGAACCAGCAACCTCTGTGAGGCTGTTGAAGAAACCAATTAAAAAAGCAAAACGTACGATGAGGTTAGGTGAGCTGTTAACTTTCCTCTCAGTTCCCTTATAATATTTGTGAAAGAAAACTTGCACTTTAAGTCTTCAGGATAGGATGTTGGAGTAAAAGAAAAGCAGAGGGGAAAAAAAAGAGCAGAGATTGAAACTAGAGAGCAGGACAAGAAGATTAGGTAACAACGTTTACGTACAAAATAAACAGAAACAGCCTGACATATAAGAGGGCAAAAAGAAAACAGCATGCTGAAGTACTAAACAACCAAAATATTTATCTTCAGAAAAAGATAACAAAACACCCCATTTCTTCACCTCTAGGAAAGGACACAAAGAAACATATAAAATGTTTCTATGCCCTCAGAACGTGGTATGAAGGTGGAAGCCCACCTGGACTTGCCATACAACACACTTGCTACAGGCGTCTGCGGGGTTTTTTTTGAATACCTGGTTACTTCTGGTTTTTTTCTTGTCACACTTAAGAGATTGGTGATGGACTAAAAAATCTTTTAAAAATACTGAAGGAATTTTTTCTTTTTAGAAGATATACCTCATTAAGACAACATAACACAGAGATTCAATATAAAATGGATTAGCAATATTCCTCCTATTTGATTGCTTCATTATCTACCCTGAGTGTAAATCTTAATGTTGTTCTGAAAACTATCTCCTTACAGACAGGTTAAATTTCCTAATGAAAAGCTCATTAGATACAGTACTCTTACAAAAGACATGAAGATAGTACTTATTGCTGAAGAACTGGACTCTTAGTCGTAGGACAGGGGAAGAGAGCTCTATTCCCTGCTCTACCACACACTGCTCATGTGATACTGAACGAGTCACTCTTGGCTGGTTTTGCAATGTGCTCAGCAGCTGCTTCTTGCGATCAGATTACCAAAGTGCTGAAATCTTTTGAAAATCTGGCTATTTATTTTGTTGCTGAATAGGATCAGAGATCTTTTGAAATCTGGCCCCAGTTGGGGTGCTGTGCTCTTTTGAAAAGCTAGCCCTAAATCTGTATATGCCTCAATTTCTCTATTAGCATTATCAGCACTGTTCTGCTTCATCAAGAGGATGAGAAACAGCTGGCATACACAGCAGTTCAAATTTGAAAGGGGATATATAAATGTAGAGTTGCTCTGATAGTTGTAGAAATGTCACATGTACCCAAAAAAGCAAACGAAAACCAGTCCCTGCCATTTTTTATAAAGTCTAAAGGGAGGTAACGTTGGCACTGTTATTCTACTCACTATAGATAATATAGGTAATGTTCTGTCTATTTGTATAAATATGAACAAAAATATTTCTTCCTCTTCCTTTTATGGTTATGAATACATATTTAATGACTTTCCAGATGATGAAATAAGACACAAAATTCTGTATTTGCATGTGGTACCACCCCATCCAAAGCAAAGCAAAAACAATTTTTATATGATACAAGGGGAACGCAAAGTGACACCAGACACATGCTTGCATAGATGCACTCAACTAACTCTGTGAGTAACAATTATAGGGAGTTATGTGCTCAAGCACTGAAATTAAGGTAAACATTTCTTAACAGCTCCATTTATGAAGGTGACTGTGGCACAACTGGAGTTAAGTGGTTTATTAGGGATTTTCCTTTCTTTCCTTGCTAAGGAACAGAAATCACAGTATGACTAAAACCTTTGAAATGAAAAATAAAAATATTCACCTTGGCTTAAAAGCTACTGAATAAACACAAAGTATGTTTCTTAAGGGAGTTTGATATTTTAAAACACCACCTAAGTCCCCAGCTGTGTGGAGATCCTTACTTTGCTCGCAATCTTGCATAGATATAGAGGCTTACATGTTCTCTAAATTGTAAGCTCTCTATGAAGGGTGTTCTTTAATTACAGACAGATAATAAAAAACAGTTTTTACTGATCTCCCTAATGTCCTGGGAAAGTCTTTACTATGGATTCATTGTATTCTACTTTATATTCCTGATTGAAATGGGAGACCACAAGAGCATAGGGATTTGGTGGAAACTCGATTTCCTTCCTCTGGTTTCAAGAGAACAGTTGCAGAAATTAAGCTGCATTGATACTGTGGTCAAACTTTGCTCAGACTGTGACTGTACTTGCATATTATACAGATATAAAATCACTGAATCATAGAATGGTCTGGGTTGGAAGGGACCCCAAGGATCATAGAGTGCCAATCCCCCGACACAAGCAGGGCCACCAACCTGCAGGCCTGGATCTACACAAGGTTGCGCAGGGCCCTATCCAACGTGGCCTTTAACACCTCCAGGGATGGGGCATCCACCATCTCTCTCGGCAGCCTGTTCCAGCACCTCACCACTCTCTCTGTAAAGAACTTCCCCCTAATATCTAATCTAACCCTTCCTTCCTTTAGCTTTAGTCCCCCCTTGTCCTGCCATTATGAACCCTTTTTAAAAGTTGATTCCCCTCCTGCTTATAAGCTCCCTTCAGGTACTGGAAGGCTGCAATGAGGTCCCCCCGCAGCCTTCTCTAGGCTGAACAAG
>VZTU01027644.1:0-41362 GCA_013400835.1 Zapornia atra | reverse complement strand
CCCCCAGCTCCCTCAGCCTCATTTCGTAGGGGAGGTGCTCCAGCCCTCTAATCATCTTCATGGCCCTCGTCTGAACCCTCTCCAACAGTTCTACATCTTTCTTGTATTGGGGCCCCAGATCTGGACACAGTACTCCAGATGGGGCCTCACAAAGGTAGAGAGGGACAAGCACCTCCCTTTCTCTGCTGGCCACCCCTGTTCTGATGGAGCCCAGGATACCATTGGCCTTCCGAGCTGCAAGAGCACACTGCTGGCTCATGTTAAGTTTCTCATCCACCATGACACCCAGGTCCTTCTCAGCAGGGCTACTCTTAAGGAGCTCTTCTCCCAGCCTGTAAATATGTCTGGGATTCTTCCAGCCCAAGTGCAACACCTTACACTTGGCAGTGTTGAACCTCATTAGGTTCACCTGGGCCCACCTTTCCAGCCTGTCAAGATCCCTCTGGATGGCTTCCTTTTAGCTTGGTGTCATCCACAAACTTACTGAGGGTGCACTCAATTCCATCATTGATGTCATTGATAAAGATGTTAAAGACTGAACTTGGGTTTTTAAAACTGCTAGGTCTACCTTCAGTATCTAAATCTCAATCTGTTGACCACAGGTATCTAATATAACTATTACATGAAAATAAGAATTATTATTAAATACAGATACTTCAAATTTCACTTCCAGGGCTCTGACTATTATTTACTCCACATATTGAGACAGTCACTTTGGAAAATACTATTATAGAACTGCAAACATATGAGATGGGAAATAGATCCACTTTTTCCATTTTTAACCAAAAATAAGTTTGTGCGTTTTCTTTCACTTTAGACAAACTATTTTCTTTGAGTCATAATTTTTTACTTGTAATATGAGGTGATGTAAATTTTGGTAAAATAATTATTATAAAAGGTTATTCATTAACACTGCTTTAGTCCCTTGTGTCTATGTAGTAATGAGGACATGGCTCCCTCCCTGGGGTTTTTTGACTGGTTTCTTTTTTTAAGGTCTCTGCTACATTCATTATCAGATGGTTAATCTAATTCTTCAGCTTTTCATACAGATGTATTTATTATTTCCACAATAGAGTCAACAAGGTCTAAAACAAGTAGTCATTCAACTGGAGACATACAGTAAAAGTTCAGATGACCCAGGAAACTGATAAAAAACAACATTAAAAGAAGAAAGAAAGGCTAAACTCTACTGAATTTATCAGGACTTTGAGTATGTCCTTACATTCTCTGCTCAGCTGAGGAGGCTAAGGTATGATAGCGATACTCAAGTTGTTAAATCCAACCACAATATCCAATTCCTCAACTGCTTTCATTTGCAAAATGGAGCACTAAAATATTAAGCTTCACCAAGGCTCCACCCAACACACTCTTCACAAAGGAAGACACTCTTCTGTTCAGAAACAGGTAAATAAGAACACAAACAAAAGTTCTATCAGCTATTTCATCTACAGATAGCAACAGCCTTTCTCCATTTCAGGTATGAAAAACTACAGCAGGGCTTACTTTTTATATGGCTCTGATTACTAAAAGCTAAAAGCAGAACAAGTAATTTTGGCACAGGGGATTTATTGCACATCTGTAATTGGCTAAGCCCATCATGCACATTATTTGAAAAAGTTTGTAGACTGCACGTATAATTTAATATATTCATGCTTCTAAAAAAGACCACCTGGAGCTAACTCGTTCAAAATAGAACACAAATGTAAAAAACATAGAAAAACATTTTATTAGAGCTTCAGGAAAGTGGACTGTTGTGGCACTGAATTTTACATAGAAAATTCTACTGGATGAAAACCTGTATCATTATATAATGACAAGTAATTAACTTGTTTTCGATTTGAAAATTTTCCCTGACTTATTTTAAGATCATTTCCAAGGTTGGAGCCGATGCCACTGTCGATGGTATTCTCCTCCAGCCATATTTACCTCTGCAAAGCTGAAAGCTTTTACAAAAACCTCACACAGCAAACACCGTCAACGTTTTCAACCGTGAGTTATAATGGCAACGCTCATCTTTTAGGAAGACCTCCTTTTAGGAGGCCTCTTTTCAACTCAGGGTGACAGTGATGATTACTGTGCAACAGAAGGACATGCACATTTGAAGGAAGAAAAAATGAAGCAAAAAGTTAAAATCTTTTTAAAGTTTCTTTTAAATATTATTCTTCTTCACCAGATTGTTTTCATTACCAAGCCTGCATTGAGAATGCAAGCATGGGGAGAAAAATACAGGACTGCAAAAAAAGGAGAGAGACAACACTGGAATCTGAGTACAAGAGGAAGACATTACGCATACTCAGTGTTCCAGCTAAGCACTCAAAAAAAATAATACTAAGAAAAATAAACTGTATTAAAAGAACATAATGAAAATGCAAAAATGACCAAGCCAGCGAGAATGACAAGAGAAAAAGGAAGATGAATTGCAGGGTAATAGAATGGAAATGCGGTACTGGCTGGGAGTGAGAGAAAAGACATTAAAGTCACCTGCTCTATTCCCTTGCTCTTAAAAACACTTACTGCTTGGTTGTTTTCCTGTTTAATTGTTAAGTTGTAAGGTGAAGTTCTAGCAATAAACAACTCTTCCAGGGACTGACATCTGATTGACAACATTTTAGAAAGAGTATTAATTTGTTCGTAGCTGTAAATGTTTTGTGTCTCCACAGAAGTGATGGATAGAACTTTTTACGATACAAATAAAGCACCATGAGAAACTAAATCATTCTATCACTTTGGCTGGCAGAACTGGAAGGATCAGGTAGGTTGTTCTTATGCCTTTGTTCATGCAAAAAAAGGGAAAGCTGCACTTCAAGTACTTTTCTCATTGTTCCTGTTCTGAATCACAAGAAAACCAAAATCTTCTGAAGTCTTGTAGCAAAATTAACTATAAAGCAACAACCAGTAGCCGAGAGTTTATAAAAACAAAAATAAAATTAATATAATTATAACCGTAATGGTTTCCTTTTCCATACTGAAAAATGTATTTTAGGATGTTTGATTTACTAAACTGCACAGATCATTCATTGTCTGTGATGCAAACATCATTGTAATCTGCAATTCTTAAATAAGCATTTGCGCCGTGTTTTCTTCCAGTCCACTGATGACCATGACCACAGAGGTTTCTGCAGAGAACTACAGAAATTTCTATCTTAATAGTACATTTCACTTCAATCTGCTTTCCAGGAGCAATCAGTTAAACAGTTAACATCTTTAGCTTGGTTCTGCCAAGATAATGTTCTTCCAGTATTTTAAAACTAGTAAATCAAATGCCTTACAAATACTTCAGTATACAATGCATAGCCTAGTTAAGTAGGCTTGCCATTTCAGAGAATTAAGCTGGATTTGTTATATTGGAATTACCTTCCATTTATCCATGTTTGTTTAAAAAAAAATATACAAGCTTACTTTTATCCCTTTAGTGGATAAATTTTGCCAGTACTTTGCCTACAACTGCTCTGAGGCCAAGACAGTACTGCAAACTTTACACCACCAGCACGGCAAATAACGGATGATGCTGAAAATTGTATCAGGTAACCTAATCCTTGCCTGAAGGACACATAAAAGACAAATGATCTGAAAATTCTGGAATATCTGAGAAAGCTGGGATTCAGGATGATGACACCCAGCAGTTTCAGTGTCCCTTGTTTGTATAATGGCAGGTAAGCTACCAAAGCAATGCAGAACTGCGGGAACTGCAGTGGGGCAGCAAATGCCAGTCGATACCCCTGTTGGGGGTTTCCCTGCTCCATTGTGAAGATCTGCATTTTTGGCACATCTAAGAACTATACTCTCTTGTTTTTCAAGTACTTTTAAAGTTTGATTTAGACACTACAGGAAGATTTCTTGTTTCCCCAGCAGAAAAGATATAGTACCTTTCATGTATGGGTATGACTAAAACACAGTGCAGGCAGTTCTTAGAGCCTCACACTTGGGACTCCTGTACAGGTAAGTGCTTAAAGAAACCTGTGTCAACCTCTCCTGCCTTTGCTCCATCAGTAGAAGTTTTACTATACCTTACTACTAATGAGTCAATACTATTGCCTGAATTCCCATTTCCAATACAGATTAACAAAATTTTCCTTTAATTTTTCTAATCCTGTTAGATTTTCCTTAATGTCTTTGCCAACTTTCCACACCTCATTCATTTATCTTAATTGCTATGTATTTCCATTTTATTCCCAAAGTTTTACATAAATACACACACATTTTTTTTCAAATTGTTGATTTAACTTTCTGAAAAAGGATGCATTTAAAAAAAAATTAGGTGCATAAAAACCTGTAATTTAAAATTTTTTTCTTTAAGAGTTCCAGTCAACTTTTATTCTAATTCTTGCATCAAAATTTTTTCCTCACAATCAATTTCACACATTGGTTTCCCCATTAGGCAATTAGTCCCTCAACAGCACTGAGTCTATTGGTTGACACCCTCCTCCATTTGCAGAGATTGAAAGCAATCAGGTCATGATCGCTTGTCACTAGGCAACCACCAACTCCGAGTCCAGTATTCAATTCATCTTATCTATTACAATGAGATTCAGAGCTACCTCATTTTGGGTTCCATATCTTTCATACTAGAAAACCATCAATAATTTTCACAAAGAACATTAATGTTTTACCACTGTCTATCTGAAATTTCTAGCACTCGTTTCCTACATTCAAACAACACCTAATCATCTTTTTCTTGAAACTATGCAATAGGTCAATGACTAAGCTACCTACTTCTACAGCTGCGCTGCCCCTATGGCCACATAAACAGGTTTACAATGGATAGACATTATGTTTACAATCAGTTTCTGATACTGGTACACAGAACAACTTATAGTGGCCTACACATTAACAGGAATCAGACTCTTGTAAGAATAATGCCTACAAGATAGGGAGAAATAAATTACAAGGCTATCAAGAATTCTCCAGCACAAGAGCAGAAGTTCCACATGAAGTGGAATGGCTAGATCTGGAAACCCTTTCATAACAAGCTATACCACCAATTCATCTGTGTTATGCTGTTTTCATCTGATTGACCTTTTCACGTCTATCAGGGACAAACAATTTCTTAGACCACAAGCACTGAGGGAGAGAGTAATTTTTATTTCTTTGCCCCTGTAAATCATTTCCTTGAGGCAGAATTGTGTGGTGATTCAGAAGAGAATGGTCTTATGGAAGGCTTATGTGGTTTGGCAGGGAAAGCTTGTACTATCTTTCATCTCCTGCTCAAAAGGCCACACTCAGTTTAAAAAATAAGAGGCTAACAACAGGTAATGTAATTTAAAGGGTTTCCACAATGAGATCATTCAGAAAAGAACCACTTATTTATCTCTTAAAAATGCATACATCTCCAACATAAAAATTATTAGAAAAGGTATTTAAATCAATGACAGTAATCCCACTTGACATTTGGGAGAACAATTACCATACTTTCTAATTATCATTATTGTTTATTTTCTTTCCCTGAGAATTCAAAGGGCTGGAGACTTATTTCTTCAACCCATGTTCCATAGCATGACACTTTTAAACTATACTTACATATTTTATGTCACAAATGGATTCTTTGAAAAACATGCTAGTTTGAAGGCAACAGTTGTTACCTTGTTTTAAAGCATAATTTTTCTTCTTGTGATTATAAAAAGGTTTTCTTATTTCATTACCAAAGCAGAAATGGCATAACATTGAATGCTTTATTGCAAGCAACATGTCAGTCATTTAGTTACACTGGACAAGAACAATTTCAGTTCACACTTTTGACAGCATCTGAGTTCTTTTCATAGCAATATATATTAATTCCAGAACACAGATGCTCAATTGCAGCACACATAGCACAAAAAGTAGAGGTGGCTAAACCAAGTGATATTCTTCACCCAACCTACCAGTTGGCCAGTAATATCTACTGAAGTCCTTTTCACTCCTGAGCTACAACTTCTCATTCACCTCTTCTCTTACAGAAGATGGTAAGATTACTTTACTTATGCAACACAAAATACAAAGATTTGGCTTAAAATAAAAAAGCTCATGAAAAACTCACTTAAACTTGAATTTGTGGATAATCGCTCAATTACTTTTTATTCATTTGAAGAACAGACATGCCTAAAGATTCTTTGCATACTCTGGTTTCTTCTCTATGTCACATCATTTGGCAATAATTTAGACTCATGGCCTTGCACAAGCACCTGTATCTCCAAAGACAGAAATTAACATCTCACTTCAACTAAAAATGAATGAGGGTCTAGTAACTATTTTGATGCTATCATTGCAAATTTCCAGGTCAAGGGTTTGCAAAATTAGGCACATACTACAGTATTTAATTGCTGCTTCAAAACAAACAGAAATGGCAAATGCAGGGAACTCTGTTGAGGACAGATAGAAGCCTTCTTTCTGGAGTGACAGTGGTCCTGAGTCAGTACCAGTGTCCCAAAGATTGCACAAAAAGGAAATATATGGTATGACTTTATATCAGCCAAACACATTCAACACACCAGAGATCATCATGTCTCACACTCCTCCTTTCTCTCTTCACTTGAGAAACAGGAAAAAAATATAGCCTGGTAAAACCACCTACGATGTGGAGGAAAAGAACATTAGAAGTTGCATGATCTTTGAATGCTTTCAGAAACAGTTTGTGCTAAAAATACAAAGAAATTTGGAGTCGATCATTTGAAGACAATATTCCAATATAGAAGGTTCTCACCGGATTACAATAGGTCAATCAGAATGCACAGGAGGACTTCAAGCGCCATGTCATATAAAGCACCTATTTACTGACTAAACACATAGTATATACAATAAAAATACTTTCATCCCCACACATCAGTAATTTCAGAAAACACCTCTGCATGCTTAAAATTGATCAGCAACTCATTTAATGTTCTCTTCAGAATCACAGAATTGTTTTGGTTGAAAAGACCTTTTAGATGATCGTCTAATCACTGACCTAGCATGGCCAAGTCCACCACTACACTGTGTCCCCAAGTGCCATCTCTACACATCTTTTAAATACTTCCAGGGACGGTGACTCAACCACTTCCCTGGGCAGCCTGTTCAATAATTGATAACCCTTTTGGTGAAGAACTGGGAGTCAAACAAAGACTTTTGGAGAGACAGAAACAGAGGAGAATAGTGCTGTTATTCAGAACATACTGTGTGTAGTATACAAAGAATAATAATTTTATTCCCCAAACAACTTGTTGAATATTTTCTGCCATATGAGAATCATGTCCTGATCTTTAAGAACTGTAATCTTTAAACTCCTCTGCTGCAAGTTGTGCATGTATTTGTTTACAAGGACTAATACTCCTTGCGTACAGAAAGCCTTAGAGAGTGTACCCCCTAAAACTGCCTGAAGACTGCTGTTTAGAAGATGAAAAATGTAACCATTTTTAGGAAATGTCAAATCATTGGCTATTGCTTTTAAGATTAATAAAATATATAATGGTTTCTAGATAGCCTCTAAATAAAGATTACTATGAATGGAGAAATGATTTACCAATAGTCACCACAATGAGATTTCTTTAAAGGTTACAATCATCGGTTATTTAGCTGAAACACTGCTGAGAATGCCTGGTCATTTCTTGAATAATGCATAATGTTCATTGTAGATTTGATCTGTATTTTAACAATACAGATCTTTCTAAAATAATGGAGAAAACTATCTGTTACTTTCCAATTGCTCAAGATATTTCCATGAAGTAATTGACTCTGAAAATATTACATGGAGTTACCTGAGTATTCATTTGCAAGCACAAGTTGTAGTGATCACTACACAATAGGCATAAGAAAACAAACTCATCAGCCTTTATAGACTTTTAAGAAAAGCTGTGATAAATACCAGGCAGAGTAAAAGGACCTTCCTGAAACACTAAATTAAAATGAATAAATTGCTATACACTACTGGGGGACAAATTTAAAACTAAGCTTTGAAATTTAATTATTAACACAAGCAGACCAACACATTTGAGGGAATAGGGGAAAAAAAAAGCAAGCAGTTGCCTACGTAACCTAAGTGCCTCTCATATAATTTTCCAAATACCTTTAAGTCTATTCAGAAGATTGAGAAGATTGCTTGGGCACACACAAAGTATAATGTCTAGTGTTTTATTGTAGGATTATCAACCATACTTCATATGAAGCTGCAAGCTATTTATGTGAGCTTGTTTATCCATATGAACTTCTTCAAGGGCAGCACAAAGCGACCTTAATAAATGAAAATGAATTTCTTTTGATGTAATTTCATGAATGTTTGATCAGGATGTGTTAACAGGTTTCTATATAAGGAGAATTGCTGAAGTAATAAAATATACCTGTATGATACAGTTAAAGCTCCTTATGGGGGATTCTCCTACAACAGAACATTGTTTTATCGAGCATTATTTGGATATTCTGGCACATAAATAATACAGTCCTAGTTAATATAAAGATAAGTACTCAAACGGGGAAGAGATAAAAGAAAAAAAATAAAGGAAAAATCCTTCCCAAGATCCCCAACAGCCCTTTTATGCTTGAAGGAATGGCAACATATCACCAGATGGGTGGAGGAGTGGAATTATTATATCAGATAGGGTGAAAAGACATTAAATGTTTACCTAGGGTGAAACGTGTTAATCTGGGTCAGACGATTTATGCTGCTGTCTAAGAGTAAGGTTTCATTCTTCCTTAAAATTCTTTTCCTCATTAGAATCTTTGCACAAAAAGGAAGCTTCAGTATTCAGGTATAAATTCCATAAAAGGTTAATGAAAAACAGATCCCTGATACTCTGAAAACATACAGAGAGATCTGCAGAGATCAGATCTTCCATAATATAGGACAGCTTATAGAATCACTGCATGTCTTAGCTACTAGAATTTGGAAGGAATTATTTAACAGACAGATCATAGATAGTACAGCAGAGTCCACTTTACATCTGCCTTGAAACACTGTTTAATTGAAACACTGAATAAACTCTCATCCTGAAAAAATGGGAAACATTTGCATATCATATCAGAAACCTGATGAACCGTGTTATACTCATGCTCTGGATGATGTAATTATTCCTTTTTTTTTACCCCCTCCATGAAAATTATATATGATGTGGCAGATAATATAAATGAAATATATGAAATGATGCAAATATGTCCAGCTACTAAATCATCAGCCTGAAAGTCTTGATTTTTGCCCTCTGTGTCTATCTCAGTCTATTGATAAGTGTAACTTCCCTTAACTACTGTTACTTCCTTTAAATGGAAAAGCAGGTAAAAGCCCTTTGCACCATCAATACCAGTAACCCTTGATGGGAAATTCTGGGTTGATAAATAAGATTGTATGTCCCCATCCTTCCTTAAATGTGGCTTTTTGTTCTGCCTCCTGCTATATACAGTCTACCTCGTTCAGCATAGTGTAGATTGAGAGTTCAAGTTTCATAATGCATGGAGAAAAATCCTGAAGTTCTCAAATCTCATATTCCTCTTTCCAGAATATGTTTTCTCCAAAATGCAAGATTGCTAGCTAAAATAAAACAGGGTCATTTTCTGTGTTATCAAAGTCAGGACAACCACAATTCCCAGGTTTTGATAACTCCGAGTTCTGTTAATGCAACTTGCTCCCTACTTCAAAATACTTATCAGAGAGCAAGATCACATTCATTGACATAAGTAGCATGAGTTTAAAAAAAAAAAAAATTCCGTTTACACAAGTCATTGGAAGCAGTATTTAGGACCAACACACTTGCTCAACTGCTTGTTTGAGCATGAAAAAGGCGTGTTTAATAATGAAAAGTCTGTTTTGGCCAGAAGGTTGACAGATACCTACTGGCTCAGAAGTCAAAATAATTTCTATATACATTACATGATGATAAATAAAATCCTAGTCTCTAACCTACAGCTTTTAAAATTTGGTTGTGATGCTCTCGAATGTCAGATTCTGCCTTTAAGGTTTAGTCAGAGAATTAAGATTCTGATTCCTCAAATCAAGGAATAACGCCATGCTCCCTCTCAAACACATCCTTATATAAAATACTAAAACAAAGCAACACAATCACTGCTAATTAACTTCAATTTAGTCTACGTCACCCAGAAGACTTACAGCTGAAATAGTTATATCAATAGGTTTGTTGTTTAATAAAAAATAAAGAGGTTTATTTCACCTTCACATGGTGTCTTTCTCATGCAGACCTCAGATTTCCACATTTGTATCCCTTTAAAGGATTTGATATGCAGGGAAAGAAGAAAGGATGATGGTAAAAATTTCAATTTAGAGGTTACTAAAGGCTGCCATATTCGATACTATACAACATATTTACTCCATACCTTTTACTGATGTATTAGGTGGAGGTCCTTCCATTCTCAAGTTCCACGGAGGATCACCTTGATTAGCAAAGTCCCTCATTTTCAGATAGCTAATTGTAAGTCGGATGATGGATGCCTTGTCAAGCTGGCTGGTAATGGCTGCAGGCAGTGGCAACAACTTTGCCAACTCGTAGAATTCAAAATTCTCCTTTCCCCGGCGAGAGCGAGCAGCATCTCGGGATTTTTCTTTCCTCAAAGCTTGTAAACTGAAAGGAAATAAACAAAGTAGGACATTCATCAATATTAGTATTCTGTCACATTTAACCAATTTGCTTTTTCACTGGTCTTCTATATGAATTACCACACTTTCAAAATGCTGTTGTGTATGGTGGTACAGACTTGGGTATATAGTTAACGGCATTCCAGACTTTGAATTATTAAAGCTAATGATAAAATTTGAGCTTCAGTGACAGCCCATATACTAAGTCACTACTCCTAATTTCAGCCACTTTCTTCTTAGCATGCCCTTCCTTTTTTTCTGCTGTCAGTCGCGAGAAAATATTCCCAAGAATGCTGTGTACATGTGGGGTTTATCTGTATAGATGCCATTGTTTCTCCTGACTCATTGTAACCTAATTTTGTCTAAATTTGAACCAAATTCTGGCTCTTAGGAAAAGGAGGTTAAAAGCAGATGACCAAAGTGTGTGCGACCTCCGGCAGGTGTTGCAGTGCAGCAAAGATGAACAAACAGGTTGTGCAGTAACTTCTGAGGTACAGAAGTTTAAGTCTGGAGTAATAACGTAAACCTTTCTGGATTTCATTAAGCTGCTCTTGATGAATTGTTCAGCTGTCTTTGCTGTGGGAACAACAACCTTTGTCAGAGGGGTGAGCAAGCAGTTAATACAGTTATATGCTTCATGTTTCTGATTGCCATTCACTATCACATATGTGTCTAATGACTTCTTGGTCAGAAAAAACCTTCTGAGCAGGTGGAAAGGCAAAGGTGTTCATTTAATCCTGTTGCAATAGTGCATATCACTTGCTACCACCCATATGCAACACACTTAAAAAGTAACTCAGAGTCTACTCCGGGGCTATTTGTCTAATTGGTGCAGAACTGCTGAACGCACATTGTGATGACAGCGCATAACCACTGCTGTCCTCTCCCAATCTCTCCCTGAAACACAAAGGAAACTCAAGTTTCATTGGTGTCAATACATAGAATACATACAGTTTTGCAAGGGAAAATGGATTAACTTTTTCTGTTACATGGTTTGGGGCAAAGAAACGTATGGTATTCTTCCCAAAAGAGTCGAAGTGTAAATAATACAAAGAACAGATACTGCCTCTTTTGTTTTAATGAGAGGTTTTAAACTTTTTTTTTTTTTTTTTGAGACAGAGCAGAGTGTTCAACTCAGGATATGATAAACTTGGCCATACCTCTGCCTTAGTGCACAGAGGTTGGTGCTGATGCTGGGGTTTGTATCTGCCAGTCACTGCATGAGGGGAAACTGTTGTCGTCCCTTACACAAAGACTCCACCTCTCCCTTGCTTCATTTGTTTGAACATTAATTTGATGAAGTTACAGCCACAACTAGTCATTAGTTGACAACAGAGACAGAATTTGACCGGTGTATAATGTAACAGCACATGCTTCCACAAGCCTTCCTGAAACCCTGGATTTTATTAAAAATAAATAAATAAAATCATAGTGGCCAGATCTACAAAAGTACATATGAAATAAATCCATAGAGTTTAGGCACACATCTAATACCCCGATTCTGAGGCCTGTATTTACCTATATTTCTAATTCTGAAATAATTTAAGCTACGGAGGTTCTCTTAATATTCTTAACCATCTGCATTTTCATTGCTGTCTCTGCCATCCCAGACTTGAAAGGGCAGATCAGCCTGGCCCTTAAAACACAAAGGAAATCCCTCCATCACACCTCCCTGAGAGCACTTAACAAATTCTATTCCCTACACGATTCTATACTAATAGCTAGTATATTTAAAAAGACAGCCTAGCTAAGAAAAAGGGATGGTGAGATAATGATACGGGATCCTTACCCACAGGTAAGGATATACCATCCTGCTGAATCCAGTGCTATTGTACATACATGTCCTTATGAACTCTATAGAAATCTAGCTGCTAGTGCTTTATAAGTTATATTCTAGGAGAAAAGAACACAAAACTAAGATTTCACAGTGCTTGTTGTGGATGTATCTCCACCCAAATTCAAATATCTACTGTCAAAGATGTGTAAAATCACTCAAAAGGTGCATTAAATATGTCTGACAGAAAAATTCTGTGTAGGTACAGAAACTTGGAAGCTACAGCTCTGTGATGTGTGAACTGTTCGATTAATTTCAATGAAGTAAGATACCCTATACAAGCTAAATACATGGAGCAGTAATACAAGGGAGGGGCAGGCAAGTATCTTTGCCCAATTCCTTGCAAGTGAAAGCTCATTTTCATGACACGAGGGATGGTCTTTACTACTTGTCATCACACTTTTCTCCAGAAGCCAAGCCTGAAGATCTCAAGTCCCCAAATAACATTTGAGGAATCCAGAAAACTCAGGATCTATTCTGAAAGTCTGCCCCAAGAGGTTCACACCTTCTTTCCAAAACATGCATTATGTAAGGTGGTGCCTTTTTGGAGATTCCTAGAAGAAAAGAACCAAACCAGAAACATTACAGATCCCACCAAGTTTTGAGACTGAAAAAAACCGTTAGAAATTATAGGATATTCCTTAGCAACACCAAAGACCAAATCCACAGGTTACAAATCCTGTATAGGGTTCAGAAGATTGCAATATATGATTTAGTTTCAGCAATGTAAACTTTTATAATGCATTACTGGATCACTTAACAGTTTGCAACAGAAGTCAGTTAAGCTGAAGAGTGAGGTTACCTGTGTAGGTAAACAGCACTCTTTGAAAGCCACCTATGTGTATTCGAATTTTTACAATAAATAAATCCCAAAGTTAAACGCAATGGGGAGCTGATATAACAGACATACTGAAGTAACTCCTGAGAACAGTATTATCAATAGCATGTTTTCCCTCCCAGCCATTTGGCATATTGTCATTTGTAGAAGCTTCACTGAGTGACTGAAGTCAAAGAGCTGGTAACTTGCAGCACTCTCTTCTTGGCATCAGTGCATTAAGCTAAATTTAGAACTGTTGAAGTGTGCACGAAAGTCCTAATTTCTACTCTACATAATTCTACTAGGGAAATACACTTGAACTGCTGGACACTGCAGTTATACCGATATAACAGGTCCTTAATTTGGGAGCAGTGATTTCCTCAGCAGGATGCAGGAATTCATTAGATATGACCTAAACATCACTGTTAATCCTCTCTGGCACCTATAATTCTGATGGGCAACATCATCATCATCATCATATGCGCTAACATGCTGGCACTGATAATCCCAAGAGGATGTTAGAAAAGAGGGGTGTGAAGTTTCCAACAAAGCAGTGGTACTGACATAGGAGCAAAACTCATCTTGGATTCTGACATGCAACATTAGGCTTAGAGGTGGTTCTTGGTAACATAAATGGTAACACTAGAGGATTAGCCTTCAAATATTTAGAAGTAGTTACAGGTTCTCCTGCTAATGAGAAAAATAAAAGTGTGGGAAACTATACCCATGTTTACCAAGTGGGTTTCAAAACCATTCAGAAAGCACCGAGAAGGCAAGCATTGCACATGTAAGAGCTCTGACATGATAGAGAAGGTCTCTCAACAGCCAAGCAAATCTACGTATGTTATCCACAATGCCAAGAAAGTAAATATAACCAAGGGACATAAATACTGCTCCCTCTTTCCCTTATATGAAGGGGAAGGAGCTGGGACAAATCTGATCACTGTGCATCACTGTATGACATCAGCAGATTATGTCATCATACAATGGCAAAACTTCACCCTTAAGGATGCACTTCTCAATACATTTTCAGATGCAGAGTCCACTAGAGATGAAGAAGGCATTTCCAGCTGCTACGTCCTGGTAATTCTGAGATGCAGCACCAACTAAACAGGATATTTAATAGCTGGAAAACTACTGCTATTTTAGATAGTAGATTTCTAAAATACATATTTTTCCTTTTAGGCCCTTTCCAGATGAACTGATATAAAGGGAGTCTAGCTTTATGGATGAAAGAGTACAACAAATACTACCAAATAATTTTCAAATGTGTACATATTTCTAAAGTGGATTTTCTATTGAAGACACAGCAGATGCAGAAGACATGATAATATGGTGTTGCATAAAAGTTTTATTGGCACTCATAACTCACTTCTGATTTCATTGTGCTTGTGGTCATTCGAGGCTTAACCTGCTTCGTATTTTATTTCACATCATTTAATATATTTTATATTCATAAGCATATAGAGGCATCCATATCTCTGCACACACCCACAACCTCCACATGTCTGACAGATCATCTGTCACGTTAAGGATGGGACAATCAAAGCTTCTAATTTTTGCAGCATATAATGGCAATCAAACATGTTACAGCATATCAACAGATGTAGTGACCTATGTTAGCAAGGATTTTTTAGCATATCAATACCTTGCTTCTGTGTCTCATTTTGGGTGGCAAAAATCAGTGAAATAATTTAATTCCATGAGTTTGCAGGGGTTTAATTCCATTCCATTACAGGGGAATGGTTGTGGATGCAAAGATGTATTTCTGTTTGCAGTTTCAAAATGCAGCTTGGAAGCAGATATAAACATGCTCTGCTTTAGAAAGGCAACTCACATTTGCGTTTCACCTATGCTGTTCCCTTAAATCTGACACAGGAGACACCCCTACTCCCCCCACCCCAAGTGGGGCATCTCAGAGATGTCAGTCTCCCCCTGCTCAGTTCTACATAACAGCACCAGTAGGATTTTATGCTACCCTTGCTGTACCTCTCATAAATAGAGATTGGATTGGGGCAATGTCCATAAAACAAGGTTTGAGGGACAGACAGACTGCTGAGCTCCAGATATAATGGCTCCAGCCAACAGGCAGCTTGTCTGCAGCATGCCATCATCGTTTTGCTCATTTTCTTTAACTACAACACAGAAGTATGGCAAACTCCCACAAAGGATGCAGAGTATTTTTGAAAATTCTATTGAAATCCTCCCCGATTTTAGGAGAAACAAGAGCCATAATATATCAGAACAGAGCACTTTTTCTTGTAATACAAAACAATATCATACTTGTTAATTCAGCTGTTATCGACCACTAGCGAATTTCTTAAGCCTCTAACAACAATATGGATTAGTAGTGGCAAAACCAGATACAGTACAACAGTAACACTTAACAATATCTAATAATGTTTATAACAAGCTTTATAGAGAATGAAGCAATACTTGTGTGTGTGTTTTTATATTAGCCTAGCCTTTTAAATTCAAGGATCAAAAGGTCCACTATAAAAATTATCCAACTCTCCAAAGGCAGTAATCAGATGGATGTTATATCCATTTCACTGAAAATAAATCAGATATATGGAAAGGATGTGCAAAAACCAATGCGCTGAAGCTAAGTGATCCAACCCCATCAAGCCCCTGAAAGAGACTTTCAATTATGTATGTCCTTCTGTGTACGCTGTTTCCTGATATCAAGACTAGAATATTTACTTGCTATTGAGTTTAGTTGTTGTGGTATGTAAGGAAGTAAACTTATGCTGGTCCTGAGTCCATGGGCGTGCATTTCTACAATCCTGTATGAGATACATGAGAAAGATCCTCTTTTCTTCTTCTTACCTTCTTCTATGTTAATAGGACATGACAGTATTGTCATACCTTGGAAATTTTTCTATTTAGATCAACTGTGGATCCCTTCACCTTTTTTTAAACTACCTGTTTACATCACTTCCATGTTTATATCAATGCAATATAGTGGATGAGTATGACAATTTAACCAGTGCAAATGTTTATACATTCTGATCTATTCCAGGAATAATCTATTACCGGTTTCCTCAGCCACATTCTTAAGGAGAGTTTTCTTCCTGGGGTTTCAAGCTGACCAGTGCCAACAATGAGGGCAGTTAAGCTCATTTATAACAACAGATACATAGAAAACCTGACACTTAATGCCTGGATAATTCATTAAGATAATGTCCAAGGCCACCTACAGGCCTTGGTCTGGCCTATAAAAATCTGTTTTCATTTCACTGATCTCATGGGACAATTACACTTAATTATAAGTTCAAAGAATGGAATTGCATCAATATTGAAATGACCCAATTATTTAGAATATTTATTTATTTTGCTTCTGTGTGACTCTGCCTATGCTGAGGATTTTTTCCAAAAACGTTTGCTAAGAATGATATCTCAAAAATGGTGTTCAATCCAAATGGATACTCACCTGAACTGTGCTGTACGTTTTTTTCAGACTCAAAAGAAAAATTTAGACTAGGGCAAAGACAAAGGAAGTAAGGCAGAGTAACCTGCACTACACAATTGCACCTACTGCAATTGAAAAGTCCAGCCCAGCAAGTCAAGCATCACCACTGGTGGCAGCAGGAGCCTAAAAGCTTCTCATTGTCAAGGGGTTTTGTTATTGTTCTGTTTTTCTAAATGTTATGCTCGAGGGAGCTCACAAATATGCATGAAAATGGGTATTTTCTCAATATAGTAGATACAAGTCAGTATAAAAGAATGAAGCAAGAGACCTAATGTTTCTGTAGAAGAGAAAAAAACCCTCTCCAACTTCCTAAGACTAACTCGATTAGTTCTGAAAAATTTATACCGAAAGTATTTTAATATGCTTACTTCTATTTTCTATTAGCATTTTTCTATCTTCAAGATTTTTTTTCTTTTGAGGCAACTTTTTGAGATAATGCTTTCTCCATTTTTTTCCCTGCTGTCCTATTCACAAAAGTCCTTTTCACAGATTGTTTCTGAACTGATAGTAAAAGAAGTTCAAGACTAATAAAAACCACTTACACTGTTGTAAAGAGTACTTTTCTGAGGGTAAAACCTCAAAAAAAAAAAAGGAAAGGAGGAGAATCAAAAGCCACATTAAATTTTACCACCTTCTTTCTTTTTTAAGTACATCTGAGAAGTCAGACAGCAGTTTTTTATGGATTTTTCTACTTGTTTGCTTAGGAGATCCGAACACTGCTCAGTCTCACTATTTATCAATTAATCTACCATGCAGCCTCAAAGGAAAAAGGTCGACCTGTATTAAAAATTCATCCATCAAAAATTCATCAAAGACTTCAGCATTTTAACTTGTGAACCTTTGAACACCTGCATACTTGTCAGATCTGTGGTCATAGTTAACTGGAATCTATAGTTACTACAGCATCTATACTTGCTCTGACATGACCTGCATGAGGAGACTTTCAGGTGAAAGTGCAATACAGAAGCTAGTGAGGCACACTGCTCCCTCAAACTGTTCTTTTCATCAGACAAGGGATATCTGACATCTAAGTTCAAAGTTAGTCAAATCAGACCTTTTCAATGAGCAAACACTTTACAGGGGTGTTCATTTTAGCCATGCCATAAATATCACCGTTCTTACAGGGCAAAAGTTTGCCAAAACTGTAAACGAAACCATTATCTGACATGATCATCAATGGCACAGTCCCCAAATTGAAGTGTTTTAATGCTGTCCAAGAAAAATTAATGTTTTCAGAAGACCTTCTTTAATGTGTGAAGAAAGCTGTATAGTATACGCTGGAAGTTAAAGCTGGAACCTTCAAGTTCAAGGTAAAAACTCTGCTGCTTAACTAATGCACTGCTCATAGCTGTCATCATTAATTTATGTTAGCCTCTGTAAACATCAAGAGTATAATAGGCCAATTTCACAACTAAATATAGATGCACATTTTGCCCTTATATAAATGGCAGATTGCTGCTGTAGATCATCACTGCAGCAACACGTCAGTAAAGATGCACTGTTTGATGGTCTGATGCTCACACAATATATAAAACCAGTTGTAATGGTTGTTTGGAAGCAAAGTGTAACATAGCAGCAAAATTTCATTTGTTCCACAAACTCAGGATATATTAAGCTTGGCTGACAAAGACTGTTTGATGTGCTAAATCAGTTTGACCTTCATTTTTGCTTTATATTTCTCATTTAACACATGAAATGACCATTATTTTTTCACTATATAGGAAAATACCACAGAACTGGTTTCTATTAAAAAGCCTCTTTTCCTTGTAGATAGCAAAAATACATTTTGCCAAATGTGGTCTTACAATTATTGCAAAAATAACGTGCAATTTATGAAAAAATTAATACCTACATTAACCCAGGCTTTTTATTCTATCAATGAGGTTTGAGGTTGTTTTTTTATGAGTGGTTGTTTGACTGAAAAGGTTTCTTTTATTTTATTTTCAATATGTAAACGTGGTTCAAGGAAAAGGTTTGTGTATGCTTGAACTAATCATTAAATCGAATGTTTTATCGCCAATAAGCACCTTTAAATAACAGGATTTACTTCCAAAGTGAGTCATTAGAACATAATAATAGGAACCTGGCAGGCTTTTAAGGATTACAAACTTGCCATCCTACACAGTCTTTTTAAACTAATATACAACTTTGATACAGCAACAATTAAGTGAGCTGTGACACACCAGCTCAAACCCAAACTCTACAACCAGAACACTACTGGTTTGATCTTGTTTTTTTTTCCTTCCTATGTTGAACTAAGCAATTACTAGACTGGTGATAATAAGAGAAACTGCAGTTTTATCAAGCAATTTCGCAGCACCCAATAAACAGTGCTTTACCTTGGAGCAACTCGTACATTTCACACCTTAAGTTTCTATTTACCAAATCAGCTAATCACTTCACAATTGAACTTCTCAGAACAAAAAATTATCAATTAAAGTGGTTGAAACTCCTGCAAATTATCATTTAGGAATGAAGTAATTGCTTTCATCAGGGCAGAAAAGCCCGCCAGAACAGAAATGTCACTTCAGATTAGTGTTCTCACTCCTGAAGCTATGGATGACACAGCTGATATAAGACTAAATGCCAAGACCAATCAATTGCTTTTGTGGCTCTGTTCTGAGCTGCTGTAAAAGGGGCCATTTTCTAGGATCTACTCTTCATTATAGTAAATGCTATCTCCTTGGTAACATAATTCCATTTCTCATAAATTCCGTCTGAGAGCATTGTCCTAACAATGGATGTTTGTGGAAAAGAATGCTGTTGGTTTAATGCAAAGAAATTAAGTGTGAACGGCTGTCAAAGTACTATAGTTTGCTTGTTCTTAAACATAAATTGAAGTCTTTACATTAAAAACAGAATCCTTCGGTGGAAATGAATGGTCTGAAGAAGTGTAATATATTGCATTTGGAAGTGGTGTGTTTCTGATTGAAAATTTAGATTTTTTTTTTTTTTGTGTACCTATGTTCTGTCTATAGTGGGCACACTTGTCCCTAGCAGAGATTTGTCAGTTTAAGAAAGAGTAGATAAACACTCCACTTATTTCACAGCAGTGCAGTTAGGAAATGTGAAACTGCGGAAGAAAACATGGTCTCATTATCATATGACATGCTATTTGTTAGCAGACTCATCTGTGTATAAAAACCTTCTTTGAACTGAGCCCTTACTGGAAATATCTGTATTTCAATTTGTATTGTTCGGCTTCCTAAAATACTAAGAATCTGAGTTATGGTCTCCAATTAAAAGGATATCTGAGAAGCTAATTTGGTGGAACAGCAGCAATTTCCTGCACTGCTCTCCTCATGACTGAAGTTTAGAAACAAATTCAAGATTACAGATTTTCATTCAAAACAGGATGAAAAGTATTCCTCCCTCAATGAGCATAAGCAATTCCAATTAACAATAACAAGAGTTATGTGACAGGAGAATATATTACTGAATATGTAAAAAAGTAATTTATTCAGCAGTAAGAAGAAAATATGCAATTTTACTATAGTATTTCTATGGGTAACCAAAGAAATGGCATCAGTACTCTCTTGCTAGATTGTAACTATAGTCGTGAACGTTGGCAGTCTCACAAGTACACAAAAAAATGCACTCATTTTGTGATGTGGGGGAAACAAGAGCATGGGAGAGATGTAAAGTGACTGCGCATCACAGCTGCTTGCTTGAAGTAAACACAGTACTTTAAATTGCAAAGCCAGATAGCTTTGGTCCAGGTTCTCCAGATATGCTCAGTACACTACATAACATACAACAGTTTAAATACGAGCACTATACTTTGGCTAAGCAGCACTTACTACATAAATAAATCACTCTGAAATGAACAAACAAAATCCAAATTTCTGATGAGACTATTTTTCTGAGTACTGTCTTTACAAAGGAATGCTTCAGGTTAGGGGCTTCTGATCTGGTTCTGAACTAATATTCTAAGGAACAAGTAAACAGATGCTATTTTCCTCACCTATGTCAGAGCTACTGAACAAATTTTTGCTGGAACGTTTATATTATATACAGCTATTATTTTCCATAACATTATTTTACCAGTGGTACCTTCATCATAAACAGTTGCACAGGAAAACCGTTTTGGTTTTGTTTTTTAATAAAAGCCATGGCTGCACAAGGTAGTTTATCTACACCATGAAGTGTTACTGCTGCCTAAAGACCTAAGAGCACAATGTTGCATTCAGACATCCCATGTTTGCTCTTTACAGATGACCTAAATAGGGATTTTGTTAGAGTTGGCTGCGCTCTCTGTAACTCTCTGCTCCAATTTAGTTCCCAGAGCCAGGAAAAAAAAGGCAAGAATTCCAACCTCTCTCTTTCACTGCTGGCACATAAATAATCTCTGAGTGGTGTGTTCTCAATTACTGCAATACCCAGACCCATTCTGAAGAAAAGAACATGCTTTATCTCCCTATTCAGGCTTACAATTATCGTGCTCATCATCTCATAATTCTCTCCTTCCCATCTAAAAGTTATTCTTACACTGATGGGTCTCCGCTGAACATATGCAAGTTGTAGTTTCAAACCGTACCAATTGGAGTCTTAAGACCTGTGAAGCACTGAAGGGAGACAGGACACTAGCACTGCAATCTAAAGGAGCTATTGTAATTTACAGAGATACAACTGAGTTATCTTAAAACTGACAAAAATGTAACTTTAACAGGACAGACAATGAGAACATGACCAATGTCAGCTCTGAGCCCTGCATGGTTTTTGCTGCCTCTGGTAAAACCTGTACTGATAGAAGTCACTCTGCCAGTAATACTCAAGCTACTTTGTTTAAAAATACCTTCAGCAAATACAGATATATATATGCTTATATATAAATAAAAAGCAGAAGCACCAGTCTGGGTGGTGGTATAGATACATCCATTGAATGCTCAAAACAAAGAAACGTATGCAAAATTTTTCTGTTGCAGCCTTTGGAAGATCCTGCTGCCCGTGCAAGTCTCCAGAAGCTCACTGGTGGATGTATTGATGCTTATTTTTCCAGAAGCACAATCTCCACTCACCAAGGTACAGTGTTAGCTGTTGAACCACTGCCTCACTAGAGCACGAATGAGCTGCGAGACCTTACACTTTTAGCTCCCTCGCTTGAACCCTGAGCAGTTTAGTGTAAATTAATTTCAGTAGAGCGCAAGAAATCAAGGTTTTCACAAGTAGGTGTCTCTTTCACACATACCATCATTGAAATAATTTTTATTACTGCTTACTTATTTCAGGACCAGCTACAATCTCCACTGACTTCCCTTGTAGAGCCTCCACTCACTTTCTACTTAAACTTCTGAGACAAGTGGCAACTCTGTCAAGCAAACACTGGTGAAGGATAGAAGTAGTTGGGGGCAAAAAAGTCTAGCCAGAAAGCAGTAATTCATCAAATAGAAAAATATGTGCAATTTTTAGGTCACCTGTTTTTTCAAGTCTAAATTAATGGCTTAGATACCACTTAGATTACAACAGTCTATGAAGTTTCAAGAAAAAAAGGGAAGTGCACTGTTTTTGACACAGAACAACAACTTTGAATAACACAAACAAACCCCACAAAAAAACCCCAACCAACCAATCAAACCCCAAACAATACACAAAGCCCCATCATTCTTCCATAAATCAGTATGAACATGCATTTTCCAAGGCTAGCTTTCTACCTCCTACCTGTTTCTTGGGCAGAATTAGGCTATCCTTAGATTTTCTTACTTCCTAAGTAACATGAAAGTCTTGCCAAATACTTAATCTTACAATTAGTTCGGCAAGAGGGAGCACTCTTTAAACAGAATGTCAAGGCAATCATATGCATGTGTTTCCACCAGCACAGAACTCAGATTATAATTCACAAGTTAGTAAAAAAAGCCTCATGAAGCAACATGTCACTGTGCAGTACTCAGCAAGTCTATCCTCAGCTTTAATGACAGACTTTCAGTTTTTATTAGTCATAAAAAGATAGTTGAAAAAATAGTGTATCTTGCAAACTCAAAGTAATGCTCATGCCCATAAAATTACCCCTTCAGGTGGTATGAAATACAAGTCCCAAAAATCTAAGAAACCCACAACCCCGATATCTTCCTTTCTTCCATTCATAATAAATGAATAAATTTAAAATAAATACATAACAGTTGAAGTGCTTAGTCCCCAGTGCAATCTGAAAAAAACCCCAAACAGCCAAAGCACAATGCTGCATGTACCATCATGTTTCAGTGCGTTACAGTAGCACTGCATAACTGTAACAAGTTGATGGAAATTCTTTCTAATTTTTTATATCATCATATGAAAAAGACATGATATTGTTATATTTTCAGCAATTCTGATATAGTGGGATAAAAATGAAACCCACATTGATTTCAGAAGAGCTCCCTCCTTGTTCCATTTAGAGATATCATACTGGCCACACTCATTACTGGGCTCATGTGTTTCCTGAAATGCCAAGAAGAGTCTACTGTCGGAGGTTATACACTCAATCCCGACCATAAGCTGCCTCACACAGTGGTAATTGCTGTGCTGGAGGTATGTCCCAACATATTTCATTTTTCAGACACCTGTAGCAGACCCAAGATCTAATTTCTAACTAAGGTTTTCAGATGTGGTATAGTCCAAACCAATTCTCCTTAGAAAACAGTTTAATTACTGTAGTTCTTATGCTAAAAGTGTGTTATGACTGAAGAAGTGATACGCCAAAACCCTTCCTTAAAACACAGTCAACATTCATTACTATACTAAAACTCTAAAAAGCAATATTTAATCAAAAGCCTCAAATCTTTAACAGTCAAGACAAAAATCTAACATCCTAAGTAATGCTCACCTTCTTCAGGAATATTCAACTACAAGAAGGACCACCAATACCCTAAATCCCTCAGACTGCACAGATCAAAGGCATTAAATTATCAGTACTGTGACATATTGGCCTGTTGTAGCTTTGCATGAATGGGTTCTGATGGAGAAGGGGGGGCTGCAGCCGGGGGGCTTTTGCAAGAAGCAGCTAGAAGCTTTCTGCAAGAAGCAGCTAGAAGATCTCTGCAGGCCTGACAAAGCAAACACGTACTGATTCAAGGCGCGAGTCGTTGCTGACCAAGGCCGAGCCATTCAGTGATGGTCACAGCGCCTCTGCGAATGACAAGCAGCCACTTTTTGCTACCAGAGAAGGGAGTGAGAAGACGTAAGAAACTGTGCAGACACCAAGGTCAGTAAAGGGGTAGTGGGGAGGAGGAACCCCAGGTGCCATAGAGCAAGATTCCCCTGCAGCCCGTGGAGAAACCCATGGTGGAGCAGGTAGAGACATACAGACAATGGGGGTGTGTGTAGGGCTTGTGACTCTACAAGGACCAGGCTGGAGCATTCTGGGTCTGAGAGACATTCTATGATTTTATGACAACGCCCCATAAAAGTGACCCATGCTGAGACAGTCGGTGAAGAGCTGAAGCCTGGTGGGAAAGGACTCATGTTGGAGACATTCACGAAGGACCGTCTCCCATGGGTGGGACCCCATGCTGGAGCTGGGGAAGAGGAATGCCCCGCCCCCTTCCCCCGCCACCTAAGAAGGAAAACAATTCATGAAGAACTGACCAAAACACCCATTCCCTGCCCCACCCTGCCCCACAAAGGGGGAGAAGAAGGGAGTGAAATTTAAAAAGTCTACTAAGAAGGAAGGGGTGGGAGGAGGTGCTTTAAGATCTGGTCACAGTTCTCATTATCTGACTCTGGTTTCACTGGGTGCGTAGTGTATCTTCTTTTCTTTATCCTGTATTGACGCTAATTGTGGAATGATTTCTCCCTGTCCTTCCCTCAACTCCTAAGCCTCTCAATATCTATTTTCTCCCTTGTCCAGATGAAAAGGGGAGTGGCAGAGCGACTGCTGGGCATCTGGCCTACAGCCAGGGCAAAACCACCACATGGTCTACAACTGCCCAGGCTACATCTCCAACAAGGACTAAAGGACCTTGCAAAAACAACTCCTCAGAAAAGGCAAACCAGCCACAAAGCTCATGAAATGTGACAGCAAACCATGAAAGAATGCAAAATCCAGAGGAAAGGTCCCCTCCTGGAAAGCTTGCCTTGAGGGATTTTTTTATTTACTCAGTAGGTAAAGCACCGCCCTGCAAAGTCTCAAAGGTCTAGACCACAGGAGAATGTTACGATTATCTAGACACTATCTTCATCATGAGGCAGTCCATGTAAAATTATCCAGTAATTCTGGTTTCTTTTGCAAAAGTATCAATCTTAATCTGGAAACTCTAAGTAGTAAAGAATTTCTATTGCTAAGCAGCTGCAATGTTTAAATTAGCCTCACCATTAACATTTTGTGGTTTATTTCCAGTTTCAACTTTGCTGAATTCAGCTTTCAGCCACTGAATCTTGCAATTCCTTTGTCCACTAAACAAAGAGAAATCCAAATATCTGCTATCTCCTTCCTGTCTGGGTAATTACAGGCCATGATCGTGTCAACCTTTTAACCTTCCCTTTGACAAGATACTCAACTGACTACACTTAGTCATTTTATGTTTCCCAGTCTTCATTTTAGCACTCTTTTTTTTCAATATTAAAACAACTAAAATATTTCAACACTGAACCCAGTAGCAACCATCAGTGGGTAACATTATTTTCCCTGTTTAATACTTCAATTCATATATTTAAAGATTATTTTAGTCCATATCCAAAACAGTATCATACTTGGCTACAATGGCAAACTAATGATGGCTACTGGGCAGAATCAGGTTAAAATGGCAGAATTCAGAAACAAGGAGAGGAATCCTGTAAAAGCTTCTTAATTTCCTTAATATTCCTTCAGAACAAGATTGCTTAGTTGCTTGTTGCTTAGCCAGATTTAATATTTTTCTGTTTTCCAAATGAACTGAAAGTCTTCAGAGAGATAAAGGCTCCTATGTTTCCCAGCATGGACCACTTGGATTGACCAGGCTGTTACCCATTCTGAAGAGTTCCACCAATCATAACCATACTTAATAAATAATAAAAATAAAGAAAGAAAAATGAAGGCAACTTTATTCCCTCCCTATTCAGGTACAGCATGATGCTTTAAAATTTTTCCATTTTTACACTCGTCTGACTTGGACCAGCATTTCTTCTCCTCACCTTTTGGCCATCTTACCCAGTGCTCTGATTGCTACAACCCTTTAAGGCTGACCTGTGAGAAGGACTGGAGAGTATTAAAGAGCACCAGTGTGAATCACTGAGGGTAAACAGCAAATTTTTTGCAGATGGGCTGGTGGCAGAGTATTATTATTCCTTGAAGGCTGCTGAAAACCTTGTGGATTGCTCTTCGCCATCAAATCAGCACTGTTACTCTAACATGGACAGCACACCCAGTCCTCAAAAACATTGCTAGCAGCTATTCATGTTGTCCACTGCCTAAATATTAAACTTTTAGTATACCCAGAGACATCCATGAAGTGAGCCTATATGATAAAATATTCCTGTGACCATGGTTTTAATACTGAATTCTTGAGATAATTGCTTAAGTCATTATTCACACAGATGTTCAAAATATACAGAACAATTAAGGCAGAATTTTCAAAAGCACATGGTGCTGGCATAGTCCTGTTCATAGTGAAAAGTTGCCCTGGAAGTTGTGTTTGAAAAACATGCCCTTCATTTATTTAAAACCCGTTATCATTGCGTTGTGGTTCAACCCAGTCAGCAACTAACCACTGCCACTCACTCACTCCTTGTGGCTTGGATGGGGGAGAGTTGGAAGAGTAAAAGTGAGGAAAGGCCCGAGTTGAGATAAAGGCAATTTAAGAACAACATTGAGGCCCTTGAGTGAGTCCGGAGAAAGGCAACCAGGCTGGTGAAGGGGCTGGAGAGCAAATCATATGAGGAGTGGTTTACCCTGGAGGAGGCTGAGGGGACACCTTATCACTGCCAACAACTACCTGAAGGGAGGTTGTAGAGAGGTGAACAATGGTCTCTTCAGCCATTTAACAGAAGATAGGACAAGGGAAAATGAAACAAAGCTGCTCCAGCACAGGTTCAGATTAGATGTTAGTAAAAAAATTTACTGAAAGAGTTGTTAGGGCCTGGAACAGGCTGCCCAGGGAGGTGGTCGAGTTGCCCAGGGAGCAGTTTGAGTCACCATCCCTGGATGTGTTTAAAAAAAGGGTAGTGAGGTACTTGGAGATATGGTTTAGCATAGGATGGGAACGGTTGGACTTGATGATCTTAAAGGTCTTTTCCAACCTTGTGATTCCGTAACAGGTAAAACAAAAGCCATGCACACAAGTAAGGCACAAAACAAGGAATCCATTTCCCGCTTCCCATGGGCAGGCAGGTGTTCAGCCATCCCCAGGACAGCAGGGCTCCATCATGCATAGTGGTTACTTGGGAAGACAAATACCATCACTGTCAGCATCTGCCTCTTCCTTCTTCCTACCCCAGCTTTACATGCTAAGCATGATGTCATATAGCATGGAATACCCTTTTGGTCAGTTGGGGTCAGCTGTCCTGGCTCTGTCCCTCCCAACTTCTTGTGCAGCCCAGGGGCTGGTTGGTTAGTGTGAAAAGAAGCAAAGGCCTTGGCTCTGTGTAAGCACTGCTCAGCAGTGAGGAAACATCCCTCCCTGTGTTTTCAACACTGTGTTCAGCACAAATCCAAACCACAGCCCCATGCCAGCCCCTGTGAGGGAAATTAACTCTGTCCCAGACAAAAGTAGCACACTGGGATAACCTCAGTCAAGTAAACCAGAAATACTTTGGAGTCAAGAGAAAATAAAACCAATATACAGCTGCAAAAACTGCATGTTCATCTTGGAACTTACCTGTTGATAGATCTACAAGCTCATCATAAGGGGAAAGAGGTGCAATGACTGCTAGACTGCTAGCAATAGCTACTGAGTGATGCTTAAAACCAGCAATTGTATTAGGTGGGGGCTGGGGTGGTGGTGTTAGCTACAGAAAAGAAAGAGGGAAAGAAGGAACTATCATGAAGAGCTATTATACCTGACGGGCTCTACATAAGACAGATGAAATGTGAGCTTCAGTATTCAAAATAGAAAGGATACAATCATATGTCTGGTTAACTTACAGGAAATAGTTCCAGAGACAATTTCATACTAACTACAGTGATTTGAGCAATTTTTTAAAATAATACCAGCCAATTTCTCTCCATTATACTCCGCTGGCAGAAAATAAAACATTTTTCTTTGAAATGATTGCCTCTGGTTTTGTTAAATCATGCAGCCTGTCAACATGTGGTCACCAGTTTTACATGATCTTTCTGCCTCTCTGGAACAGAATGAATTTGCAGCCTGATCCCTGATATAAATACATAATCTGGCATCGGTTAAAGTTGTTGCTATTGCTACAAAAAAGATAGGTAATCAACTATAATATTGTAAAACGAAAAAGCATCTAAGTCAAAATGATACATTTTGAATTCAAATACAACAGGATAATTTTTTTTTTTCTTAAGTGCTAGTCCTGGCAACTCCTACCATTGAAGAATTAAGAGCAGAAAAATACATAAATAAGCAGAGTCTAATTCTGTCACCAGATGTGCCTGCCCAACTCCACTGATTTCAAAGGACAACATGGACCCTTAGTGTTAAGTGATTTCATAAGGGTAAATATTTGAAAAACAAAATGAGAAAAAATTGTGGAATCCTCCTTTTGGTACACAGTTGTTTCAGCAAGCTCACACCAGCTGAACAAATTAAAATCTCCAACCTTTTGCTGTCAAGTGGGAATCATGTATTAATAATCCTATAACTGTTTGACTGGGATGTGCTCATCTCAACAATGTGACTAAGTGTCTGGAAAAAAGTAAATGGAGAACAAAACCCCAGAAAGATAAAACACATTGAATTTGACTTTAATAAACTAGCGGTGAGTTAACCTGTATGAGACACTTTGGTTTTAGTGAGAGAAATTGCCTATTTAGTACTCTTTTTACACCTGGGTTTTCAGATTTGCAGTCTTTTCCAGACTCCTTTATATAGCAGTTTATAGCATACCTTCCGTATCTTTTCATCTCTACTTAGGTATGAAGAGATACACAGAGTCAATCTCTATAATTAAATCATGACTGTTGACAACAGCAGTTGCTGCGATTTCCGCTTATACAGCTATTATTTTTATTCGTAGGAATGCCTACTTCAAAAAACACAATGGGAAAAATCGTGCTCTTAAGAGCAAGGGAGGAAAAAAACCAGCTGAAGAGTTCCCCGTGATGCAGGAATCATTCTATCTGTGTGATGCTTAATGCCTTCCAGGCACTTAAGGACTTCACTGAGCAACAGGGTTTACTTTAGCTTTAATAAGGTGCAAATGCTAATTCCCACACCACTAGCCTACTGACCGATACTACTGACATGACAAAATGGGATCTTGACTATTGTGCTTGTCTGACTCGTGGCAGGGGCTACTGAAGATACAACCACATGTACCAATCCTCCAGTTTGTGACTATCTCCTGTAGAAAAATGAGAGAACTAGAGTCCCATAATTGCCTCCAGCATCCCTGAAAATTGACAGCCATGAATAGACCAAAGCCAGTGCTAGTATTCTGGCTGAGTAGGAGAAACTTTTTTTACCAAGTTGGTTTCAACTGAAATGCCATAAACACTAAAGAGCTTTAGATTCTCCTATTAAGAACCAGTATAAAAGTAGATACTAGCCAGATACGTAAGGCAAATAAACATTAGGAGGAGATTTTGACAGTAAAATGTAATGGCTATTATGACAATAACCGAACAAGTCAAATCAAGGTAAGAGTTTGAAATTCAGGTTACTTTAAGAATCATTTAGACCTAGACCTACAGCCTTCAAAAACTAAAAATTCTTGTGCCAATTCTAAAAGTCTTATTTAAAATATTTTATGAGTTCAGTTTACATTAAAATCTCAAATAAAATAGCATGGATGCTTTGTGTGGCCATCTGCTACTCTCATCAAGTGTCTCTAGTGACGAAAATGAGGATTCTAGTAGTTTTACTGTGGAGATAATTGAAGCCTTTCTAAGAATAATTTCTATTCAGTTCTTTAGAGCCAAATTTTGCCCTTGGATCTGCACTCTATCTTGTAATATTGGAACATGGTTCTTGTTTGAGCAGTTAGTATCAGCCTCTGAGTATAAAACATGAGCTACTAGTCTTCTTTCTTCCTTTTGCAAAGTTGATATAATCTGTATTACATATTTTGGCAGATGCTTTTGGGGCATGCTGACCATGTTTATATATTTAAATTATATAAATAAAGCCAATATCAGAGACCGATCATCAGTGATCCGAGTTTCTAATTTCAGTCCTATACTAATTTCTGGTACAATCACAAGCAAAACACTAATTTGACCCACAGCCTCATAATATTAGCCTGCAAGAAAAACTGTTCTGAAGTTTAGCTTACATAACACATTTCCAGATCCACACAGATCCCAAACCTGTAAAGTTTATTCATAAAAGTAAATAATTCATTTCAATGAGATTATGCAGGGATCTTTTGAATTGATTCAGGCCTATGCAGGCAAGTCCAGCCTGTGGGTGAGGTGACACTGAACTCTGTTGTACCTAAACTATAGTCCTGAAAACTTATGTATAAAGAAAGTGCGTACTTAATTTTGAATTGAAAATGTAATCCCTGAACCACATACTTTTAAAACCTAAGCACTTGAATCAGCCTCATTGCTATGGGATGCTGCCTCTCATTGCTTTTACTGCAGCTGCTGAAGCAATGCTCATATGAGCTGGGAACGTTCCAAAAAGCTGCTTCCCTTTCTTTGCTACAACTGCTTTTCGGCTTTCTAACTGGCCCCATATCACACCATGTCACACCATATCATGACACAGAAAAGTTGCTGTTCAGCTTGTATCCTAGGAAGCCTGAGGAAATCTTAGCTGACCTGATCTTAGGGAACATTTTGTCAAGGATTTTCTCCTTCCCCCAACATAAGATAAAATAGCCAAAAAAAAGGAAAGGGGGAGGAGCGGCAAAGGGGAAGAAAATCTGAGAAAAGAAAGTGTATTCAGCTTTCCTATTGGAGACTGAAAGACAGATGAGGGGTTAGCCTGGTACCCACATCATCATAGGCCAACTGGGAATTGCTGGTGCATAGTGAGCTCCCATCAGTCTCAGACTCCAGTGTGCACACATACACATGCATTAGGGATGAGATGTAGAAGCGAGCTCTACCTTTATTAGCTAGTGAATTCTCCATACAAAGCTCAGGGGGTGGGGGGTGTGAGGTATGGATATATGTTTTCTTTTTTTCTCCCAAAAAAGAACAAAAGCAAAAAGAACTGTGCAAAGAAAACAGAACAGATGTAGGAATCTCTTTCAAAGCACAGACCGCATCCCCTTGACTTCTCGGAAATATGTTTAGCCCTTCACTTGAAACAGCTGGACAGCAGTGAATATAGGTATCATTTCATATACTACTGAAAATATGTTCTATTTGGGAGCTGTGTAGAGGAATAAATAACAAGATCCTAGCTACACAAACGTTAAACTGGAATAGGCTAGCATTACAGCTGAAAGAAATCACTTTCCTCTCCACACTGGTACTGTATTTCCACCCCACACCATCGCCTGCCTTGGGAATAGGTAAGGTTAAAATTAGTTAATGTTTTTTCCTGAGTTAGTTTACATGTTCCTTAATCCAGTTTACTACATGGATGTATAAATGCTCAAATAAGTGAGGGTGGCACAGAATGAGTGAGAACACATCTCTAAGCGCTACCAGCTTAACATATTCATGAAGGAAAGGTGACGACAGCAAGACTATGCATTCAGCTGGAGCTGTCAGAACAATAAGGGTTGCCAGAATGAAACTGCCCACTTGGAATCTGGCCAAAATTACCATTCCTTTAGAAACGCATACTTAGAAGTATGGAAAGTGCTAAACATTCATAAACACAGTCATTCAATATCTTAAATTCTCCATGGCTCCATCAGTAACCTAAGGCCATGCTGGGGCATGGGTTTGTTTTGGACTTTGGTGGAACTCAACCGCATACTGAAACCACAGACACAGGAGAAAATAGATTTCAACATAATTGACAGCATATGTTTCTATATCTCTATTCAGTAGCTGATAGAAATAAATAATACGCAGCATGCCAGTGATAACCATGGCAAATAAAACATCAGCCAACTTCCTGAATTGCATTCTAATAGGATCTCAAAACAGATCTATGCCAGGTTCCTCAGGGCCTCTGCTCACTTGATTTCTTTCCCTTCATAGTGGTTTGTAACAAACACAGCAAACCTCACTTATTAATTACTTCTGCTTTTCAAGTTCAGAAGCAGTTTGTTATTCTGAAAGGTTTGTTCATACCACGCTAGTTGAACTTTTATCACTGAAATGCTTTGCTTATCTTTCCTGAAATATGCAACAATGTCTTTGAATTAAACTGAAGTTTGACGAATGCCAAATCCTGGTTTAAAACAGCTAGATGTTACCTGAATTAGCATTTTCCTATGAGGCTGTTCAGGCATGTAGCTAACTGGGATGTCTCTGGCCTTATGAACTGTTTACACATCCATAAGCCATCAAAAGTCCTGATAATAAAGCCAGCTTTTTATCATATCTTGTGACTCCGTGACCTCCTTGAAGAACTATGGGGCCTTAAATTAATAAAAGTGTTATTTTAATCCATGCATTCAAGTTCATTTTTCATTTAGTGTTAGAATATAATAAAGTTCATTTTAATGTTTAACAATATTTTATAGTCAGAGCTATTTAACTATTTTATAATAGCAGGCTCAGTTATGATCATTTATACTGCTTCACAATAGAGTAGCTCCAGTACACATGCTGTACTCCACTCTATGACAGTTAGAACCCATCTCCACGCAATTGAAGTACAACTTAGCTAAAAACAATGAAAGCACAACCTCAATTCCCCTGTGCAGAGCTTGTCCCCCTTTCAGAGGTGAGCATGACATGTCCTGCTGTAGTTCATACCAGGTCACTCCAGCCATTAGATGCCAAGAAACCCAGCTCACTGATTGTCACAACATCTGGTTCTCTACAATAGTCAGTATCTTGTAAATATGCACACCTCCAAGTGAAGGATATCCAGAGATGCACATGGACTTTTTTCTTAAAACCTAGAAATCCACAGTCAAGAATACTTCAAAAGCTTAGTCTGGAAGAAACAAGACAAGTGGAAGTCCTAAACACAGGGATTATTCTGTACCCCTTTCCCTTCGCTAATTGACAATGTCAGCTTCATCAATTTATCTTTTTTTTGGGGGGGTGGGTAACGGGACACACAAGTGCACTGTCTTTTGGTTACAAGCAGAAGCAAAGATCTTATTTAATCACTCAAGCCCAAATATCAAAGGTGCAAGCAGAAAAAGCCACAGCTCTTAGTGCTGCTGCTTGAAAGGTGTAATTCACCTTTGTTATCTGTCTCTCTACCTTCACAGACACCACCACCCCACCATCCCCGCCTTTATCAGTTACCTATCAGGCTGTTGGCAAGCACCTCTTCTCTATGTTCAGCAGCTCTCACAAGTAATAGGACGATCCCTTTCTGTGGATCACTGAGTACCCCAGCCCTTGGGAGACATAAGTTCACTGAACAGACAAGGAATATTCTTCACTATCCTCCTTTCAGTGCCTTTTACTCCCTCTCCTTCTAAACAAATGCATTCTGTGCAAGATGTATTCCTCATTACAAGCACTCATTGTCAGGGTAGCTGGCTGCAGTCAGAGTGCCTTTCCAAGAGCACTGGCTAACTCTCTTGGCTGATTTCACTTCCCTGGAATGGATCCCACCCTCTCTGTTCACCTCCCCCTCTTCATCTAGCTCTGCTGTGATCTGCAATCTCCAGTCCAGCCTGGGTGGGGACATGCAATGCTCCCAAGGACACTGCATTCAAAGATAGCATCCCCATTCTGTGCAGAGTGCTACACTCACTGATCACACACAGAGCTGGCTCTGCTCCCTCCTTCGCGCTCCTACAAAGCTTGAGTTACCCGTGTTTGGGTGTTTTTTCAAACATGCCCTGCTTTTCTGCTCTTCCCACCTGGGCTCTGGATAATGAGAGGGGATATCTGGCCTTTTCACTCCAAGAACTTCAGGAGGGGTAAAAGGAGAGCAATCCCATAGGAAGGGCATGAACATCTTTCACAGCAATGGGTGGAGATTAAGATCAGTTGGGAGGGGAGGTAAATTAGGAGATCGCAGAAAAGATTCACCTCTCCCCCTCATCAAAGGCATGTCTCCCATTTTTGCCCTCTGTGTCTCTGTCATTTAATTGCTGCCCAGTTTGAGCAGCCTGGCCTGCTCCAGCCTTTCATGCTCAGGGACAACAGGGAGAAAAGGACGACAGTGGAAACAAGTCAGCTGAGAGCTCATAGGTATGGATCAGAAGACAGAGTAAAACGGGTGATGTCACAATAGGCATCTGCTACAGACCATCTGATCAAGAAAAGGAAGTAGGTGAAGCTTGTTTTATAGAATTGGAGGAAGCTTCACAATCAAAGCCCTGATATTCATTGATAGGTCACTTCCAAGCCCATAAAAGACTAGGAAAGGCAGGTGTCTGGAAACTGCAAGCATGAATTAGCAATGGCAAGTAATGGATGACCAACTCAACTGCCTTTGATGAGACAACTGTTTGAGATGGGTCGGGGGAAGGTAGTGATATTGTTTACCTTCACATCGCAAACTTCTTCAACACGATCTCCCAAAAGGTCATTCTAGGCAAACTAGCAAGGTACAGTTAAGTGTACAATAAGGTGGGTGGAAAACTGTCTGAACCAATGGATTCCAAAGGCTGTGATCAGTGGTCCAAAGCCCAACTAGCAGCTAATAAATTACTACTGGTGTCCTTCAGGGTTGAATATTGGCACTGCTACCAATTACTGTCTTCCTTAATGACCTGGATGATAAGATGAAGCGCATCTTCAGCAAATTCCTAAACAATACCAAACTGAGGGAGCAGCAACACAGGTATCCCCATGTCCTTCCTTCCCTCTTACACGTCTCACAGATGAATTAATTCTCCCACAATCCTGAGATACTGAACTGACCTTTGCAGCTGGGCTGCTGCATAATCAGACAGATGCTTCTGCCCCTTCCCTGCTATCCCACACAGACACGAAATTTAACCAAAGCTCCCTATAATTTGTTTCTCAGCTAGAGAACAGTAGCATTCAGAACAAAAAGCCAGATACACATCCATCCCTAAAGGCTCTATGGTTCATGGGATTCTCCCTTACTCCTTGAAGGGCTGTCTGCTCTAAATCCATAGTGAAGGGAGATGCGAAAACCTTACAACCCCATTTAGATTAATCCTTCTCACCTCCTAACCTTGGATTAGGGGCATACCCTTCCCTCACTAGCACTTTAAATTAAGAAGAGATAAGGCAAGAGATAAGGCATGTTAGAATACCCCACTGTCATAGAAAGTGAATACAGTAGCTATAAAAATCAAGCAATAGTTAGTGATTCTGTGAATGGTATATTTCCCATTCTTTCACAATATGTGATTAGTAGTGATAATTTCAGAGCTCCAATTCGCCACTAATTCAAAAGCTACATTTTACGACAGCAAAAAGCAGAGGCCATATGAGTAAGCTTTGCAGATGGTCCAAAAAAGTTATTTAATTCTTCATCAGCTTGTAATAAACAGCTGCATTCTTGTGTCTTTTCTGCTTTTGTTTTGTGTGTCACAATGTATAAGCTTTATTTCTTGAAAAACTGAGAACATACAGAATATTCAAAATACATTGTACTGAAAATGCTACTTAATTGGAGATAATGCAAAAATGGCAAAAGACTACTTACTAAAACATGTGAAAGACTAGAGACTGTAAGAAGAATTGAAAGACTTTTCAGTCTTTTTTACAGCTCAATTTCTCATTACTTGAATGAAAAAATAATAGGCTTAAAAATAGAAAAAGAAAGTTTCCATACTCAACCTGAATTCCAACCTGAATTATAACATGATTCTTGGATCACATTCTACAAAGAGTCTTTGAATTATTTTATAGAGATCCCCAAATCAGCCCTTCACAAAAAATTAACTCCTGCCCCTGCTGAAACCCTAATATGAGAACTTCATTGTGGATATGCTATGGAATAGTTATAACATTAGATCTTTACATGAGTCCTTTTTCCTCCCTGCCCCCACATCCTGTAGCTTAGCCTACACAGGAGAAAAAAAAAATCCTAATGGAATAAATGATTAAGACCTATGATACTCTTCCATTTATTTTCCAGTTTTGCTGCCATAGAGGTATTAGCAATGACAGTGATTACCACGCCCCCCACCCCAATTTTAGCAAATACATATCTTCCAACAGGGGATACCCCAGAAACCATTTGGTTGCTTAAAGTCTGTCTGGCTGAACCTCTCACACCACTCCATTCCTGCTATTTCATTTCAAAGCAGTGAGTTTTTTCCTCAAACGCAAAAGGATGATTTAGTGAAATGGCTGCAAAATCAATAGCCAAAGTCATAGAGCAATATCAAAGACTAATTTAGAATATTATAAGCTATGCATAGGTAAAATTTTATTATCTGAAAAATGGAAGGTTGAAAGCGAGTTTTAACAGTATCTAGAACCATACACTTCTACAGATATTCAAAGTATGCATTTGAAACTATTGCTTGATAAAATATGAAAAAGGTAGGAGAAAATGTGTGTCACTTAGCAGGGCGACTTTTAATAAAAAAACCCAAACATACAGCATGTTAAAACCTCAATTTGGTGCAGTTGCCACCATTACTAAAACGAGTAAGTATTTCTATTCACCTGCAAATCCACATTTTTGGCTAGTTAACCGGCAGTTGAATTCACAGCTGGCAGTTAGGCAAACAATTACCTAATCTGCATGAAAACTGCTGAAGTTTAAACATTTGGATCTAGAGAGTACATTGCACTATTGCTATAAAAGAATTACATGGTCAGATTCTTTACAATTTTTAAGCGCAACGGGGCCTGTTCTCCCCCTTTACTGAGAAGGCAGGTCTTTGATTCTCAACTCTTTCAATGAAATGCTTCCTAACTAAACAGAAAATCTAATTTTACTGAATTATTCCATTTCCATTGTCATAGGACTGTGAAAAAATAGGATATTAGGCTATTATTCTACCTTTGATTCTTTGGTATGATTCTGTAAAGCTGGGGTCCAGAGAATACAGTTAACACAAAACACTTCATCTGCAAAAGAACCAAAATTTCAATCTTCCAAACACATTTCATTTGGGTGGGAAAAAAACTGATTGATTATTCTCATCTTGATATGCATAGATGCAAAGTATGTCCTTCTCCCTGGAGCATGCATTGGCATCTGAAGCAGAACATGTGGAGGCAACAGCTTTTCAGGCATCAGAAATGACAGAAGCAGGAGCACAGGTAGACTCTTTGGATACAGTTCTTTGACCCATATTCAATTAATTCATGCGGTCCTTGTGCTTTACCAAGCATTAGAAGCTACACAAGTACAGTATAAGAGTCAACAATACAGCCTTACACTTTTTCTCCCCTTTAAAAAAAAATGCACTAGAAAAAAGCCAATTTTCACATTTACAGAAAATTGTAACAAGACATTGCCTTCCACCTAACCCACCAGGGCTTTGTCTCCACAGCACGCAGTGGTGACAATGTGTGAGTGCGGGCAGACCAAAGCAAGTAGTGGTATGAATGATGGTAAAGTCGCATATTGCCGGTCCCAGGGCACACTGCAGAGAGGCAGCCAGCAGGCTATTTGCATATTTGGGCACTTAGCATGCACTGAAATCCATGTTGCTAGAGCCTGGCTGCTTTTGGTTGAGGCTAAGCAACGTGCGCCCCTGGATGCTACTGTCGCACGTGAACAGCAGAGTGGAAGTTGCCTATGACAAGTGGCTAGGAAACATTTCTCCTTTAGGCAATAGTTTACTAGCAAAACAAGCATGTATGCCTTTATATTCACACATGCTTATATGTATACACACACGCCTTGCTAGACATACACAGCATACACAGTTTTAACAGGTTTCTTCGTTTTAATTTAGAAAGAATAAATCCACCCCAAATTATTTAGTTTTGAAGAGGAACCTTAAGGATGACTTTGGATGCTTGCTTGCTGCATGTCATTTGAAAAATGCCTATGCACACAGTGTACACACATGTATTATGAAGCAACTGAAATGGGGAAAATAAAACTGGGAGTGGTGACACCACCTGCCCACAGCCAATTGTATCAGCCCCAGGAACTCGGATTATAGAACCTTTAGGTGTCAAAATGTGCTCCTGTCAATCACTCTATTTGAGACTATAGATACAAACGAGGACCATGATGCAGTGTAGGGGACATCTCGATCAGATGCATAATCAAAAACCATGAAGCAAATTATTTACACACATAGGCACCGCAAACACACACAGCTTTTTAGAACCACCTTTTTACAAGAGACTTCACATAATTCAGGCAATATACTGCTCACTTTTAAACTGATTTCTCTCTCAATATTTAACTCACAGCTAGAGGATGGGATAAACCACACTTGTCCCCAGTCTCTCCTACTATTGCCCATTCCCGCGCCCCCCCCAAAAAAAAAACCAAACCAAAACCAAACACCAACCCATACCCCAGCTTTGGAAAATCATCATCCATGTCTCCGCAAATTCAGCTTAAAATAAAACTCATGGCCTAATCTTTTGAATGCTACAGCTTGTGCATTTGCAAACTTTAGGGCACAACTAATCATAATGCTTTTTTTTTCCATGTTTACTTTAAAAAAAAGAAGAAAAAGTTCTGAAGAGCTTTAAGAAAGTAAAAGTTCTGAGCCATAAAACGTTCGACAGATTATCTTAAATAAAAACCAGAATTGGGTCCTTTCTAACACATCAGTAAGTATCAAGCAGTAGTTCCTTCCATCCAGTATAAATGTAAAATATAATACTGGATTATAAGTAGCAGTTATGTTGCAACAAAAAGAAGAAATTAGATTTGCAGGCTTCTACCCTCCATTCTGGCTCCCTTCAGCGGATGCATTGCCTGCGGGCTTCGTTCCATAGGATGTTTAAATACAAAAATAAATACATAAATAATTATAAACTAATGACCAGTGTCACTGAGGTCAATGAAACTATTTATGTTTAACATTATGTACATGTCTAAAGTGCTTTTCTGGACCATAGCCCATAACAACTTCCATTTCATACAAAAATACAGTGAACCATTTAATAAAACAGAAGACACCATCTTAAGGGATATTGTGAATCATGTCAAAGTTCTTCTGGCTTTAGTATATATCTCAATTAATAAATGCACTCAGAGAGTTATTGGGATCCTGTGCAGGAACAGTACATTTCAGACATGTCAGCAGGGTACAATAATCTGTGCAGAATACAGAAGATAGAGAGAACCTGGAGTACCTACTCAGTGTTTCACTGCCTTATATTACAACCAGCATAATTCAAGGTGTGAACATGTTTGCAGATCTCACACTCTTATTTTGGAGAGGATTTTTTAGAGATTAAGGAAAGATTAATCAGACGAAAATTCCCATAAGTGGAAGAGAAACCCAAGAATTTAGAAGACTATGAACAATCTCCAAATTAATCTCTGAAACTGATTGCAATAAGATTTGGCAATATACATAAAGTCATTCTAGCACACAATGTTTCAAGAGAAAATTTAGGATAACTTTCAGACTATATATATATGCTAGCAACACTAAAAACCGTTCTGCTCTTGTTTCTCACAAATACCTTGAAAGATATTCCATCTTTTGGAACTGTTGATCATGCTACCTTAAAAACCAAATCCTTAATGTCCAAGTCAAGTCACAATGTGGTATTAAATCAGGCTGTTTTGTTCTTTATGCTAAATTGCATTTCACAGAACCTGGCCTTTAAATAACAACATCTAATTAATAATTTTAAAAATACTGCTAATTGCTTAATACCTTCCAAAAGGCTTTTTTTTTCAAAGTATTTTTACTTTTCTGAAGACTCCGAATGCCCACTTCTTTAATTTGTTGTGTGATAAACTGAAAAGAAGCAACAATTATTACTATTTATTGAGAATAATATAAAATTGAAAGTACAAGATTTATGAACTTTAATAGAAAACTTAAGTAAAAATGGGGATCACTTCATTAGCACCTTTTTTGGAACTTTAATTTGTGCCTTTTCTGTACCAAAGCAAAAGTTTCCTTCATTCAAGTTTCATTTGAGAAGCAAAACATTACCTCCTGATTATACTTTCACAAAAGGAAATTTTTTTCTATATAGTTTACAGTAAATGCAGAGAAGTCAAAAACTGAGCTCTGTATTTTCTGACTTTTAAAAAAGTTTTGAAAAAAACTATAGGGAAAGAATGAAAAGATACTATTTGAGAATAACACATTTTAAACTCATAGCCTTATGATATTAATCAGCTTTGATTCTTCTTACATTTTTTACCATTCTGTAATGGTTCTAAGACTATATATGAAAAATGGTTATTGAGAATATCATCGTCCATAAGAAAGCAAGCATTTTCTAAAAACAGCATGAAACAAAGAGGAGGAGACTGCCTAGGCTCATCTATACAGCAGATTTAATAAATGATATGCTGGAAACAAAATTTCCAAAACTGGGTTGTCAGCAGGGGTAAGTAAATGTTGCAAACCAACTGAAAATAAAAATAGGAAAGGAAAGACCAGAAGAAAAAGCATGAGTTCTCAGAGGAAGCAAATAGCATCTGGGCTATGGACAAATGACATCAAAAGCAGACCAAATCAAAAGCAAACAGAAAAAGCAAAATTCCTGCTTTCAAGAAGGAAAAGGCAATTATGCTGAACATATTAATATACTTTTCAGTGCTCAATGTTCAATGCTTCTACAGCATTTCTCCTCCATGTACATACTGCAATAGCTGTCAAAAAATGATGTGTGAAAGACTTTCGTTTGCATGTCATCTTTCGATGTATCCTAGCTAAGGAAAGCTTCTGTGCTGGGATCCTCAACTGAAAAAGATGAGAGCCTTCCTGAAGGCCTAGGCAGAGCCAACTATCATGAAGAAAGACTAAATAATAAAAAAAAAAAGAGCCCAAAATCGAACAGCAACAACAACAAAACCCATAGTGAAACCAACACCAAAAATTATCAGCCTTCTTCAACAAGGAGACTAGAGGAGAGAAAAGACCAAAAAATAAACAGAACAAAAAAAATTTTTAAAAAAAGGATAAGAATCGGTGAACCATAATCTGATCCATGCATGACCATGACAGGAGAAATATTTGTTACTGTATCACAGTGAGTCTAAATTGACTATGGGGCTTTTGGCCCACAGACAGGTCCCTGAAAAATCCTCATGCCTACGGTGCACCTCTGAATTTTGCCCATAAATTATTTCAGTACCCAGTGAAGCATTTTAAAACAAGTCCATCTGATTTAATTCACACAGAACCAACATTCTTATAGATAAGATATATTAGGAAAGCTGCCTGAATCCCTTGCCCTTAATCAGTTTGACAAAGTGGCATTTGGAAAATAGAAAATCTCAATCCACATATAATAGTTACAGAATGAGGATGTTACAATACAGTAAGTGGCGAAACACTGTAAAACACTTTTCTCCAATTATCCATTTAGCACCAGAGACAATGGTCTGTGTGCCATTTCTGCCAGATTAGAAAGGAGGCTTGAAAAAAACACCTGACTTCTATAAATTCATGAAATAAAAAAGAACAAACTGATCTGAGGATAAAACCATACTAAATATATACAAACTCAATGGCCTCTGAGCATCATTATTGGTAAAACCATATACTGTAATTATT
>VZTU01027640.1:897-34730 GCA_013400835.1 Zapornia atra | reverse complement strand
CCCCCCACCAAAACCCCGTATTTTCCCGGAGTCGGTGAGAAAAACGGCGAGGGGGCGGGGAGAGGGGGGGAGGGGGGGGGATGCCGGTGCCCGAGGCCACCAGGTGGCATCCTGCGATCGCGCGTGGCCCCTGCCTCCCCCTCCTCCCCCCCGCCACCCCATCCCCTTGACATCAGGGATGCTGAGAGAGGCTCAGCCGGGCCGGGGGTACGGGCCAGAGCACACGGCGGTACCGCAAAGCCGGCAGCGCGGTGCGGGGGCCAGCGAGAGGGGTTTGGTGTGGGTTAGGAAGGCGGCTGTGCTGGCGTCAGAACCTAACCATTTGTACTCAATAAAGCCCATGGGAATAAAAGGACAGGGTCCTGGACTGCAATACAGCCTCTCTTCTCCAGTGTTCCCTTTCGTGTGGGTAACAAAATCCCTTCCAAAGAGTAATAATTTTCCCACTTCCATCATCGATCTCTTAACTAAAATGTTCTCTGGCAACGTACAAAAGGCTTTCCTCTTCTCGAAGGGTGAATCCCCTGGGAAGCGTTTATTTTCTTTCAGAAGTTTTGACACCTTTTGTAATGTCGAGAACAACAATACTCATCCCGATGAATAGAGCTGCAGCCAACAAAAAGGCAGCCTGGGGGAGCAGTGAGTTTCCTTAGTGGTCTTGTCATCAAGTTACGCCGAGGCAAAGTCTCCAGCAGCTCCTCACCATCCCCTCTCTGCTCTTCTTTCTCTCAGCTTTGCATGGTTTTAACCTGAGGCAGCTCAACCAGTGTGCTGAGGTCATACTGGTGATGAATCGAGCTCGGGGTGGGGGGGAGGGTGGGCAGGGGTGGGGGAGATGGAAACGCCAACACACCAGTTCGCTGTGTGGTGGTTTCTGTATGACTGTCACCCTACATCAAAAGGAACAACCGACCAGCGATACCTTTCAAGAAGAGGCCTGTTATGGGGGTTTGGGGGTTTTCAACAGCAAAAATTGAGAAGCGCTCAAGACAAAACCGATACACAGCACAGGATGTCCCCTCCCTCAGACAGCTACCAGTCTTGTTAGCTACTGCAACACAGTATGTGTGTGTCACCCCTTTTCTCACTCCTTGCTTCCTACGAGGTTTCTCTATTGTTTTTTCTTCTATTGGTGCTTCTTTCTTTTGTGGTCCATCCTTTCCAACTCACTATGCTGGAAGAGTCATAAAAGGAGACTAGACTCAACCTAGGACTAGACCCTGTTTCCCACAATGGCGCTATTATGTTTGCTTCATCAGGGTTCACTTGGTAGCTTCCTCAGCATCCTGGCATGGGCACCACGAGAGGGTCCAGCGATTCCTTTTCCTTCTGAGCAGAGCTCAGCCTGGGAGGAAGAGGCAAACGTAATTCTAAAGGGAGTTGCTACGTTAATCACAGCAGTCATACAGGGAAACATATGTAATTACAAGGTCAGAGACATATTAGTCACCCTGTCATAACTGGGTATTCTGACAAATGGCAAGACTGCCATAGTCCCAGTAATTTAATTTTCATGGGTATGAGGAATCAAGTTTTTGATAACTCTGGTCAAAGATGGAGTTTAGACCGCAGATGAGTCATCACGAAACCAGTAGGATGTCTGTAGGAGGGAAAAGAGAATGCTCTCTATTTTTGAAGGGTATTTTTCTTTCCAAAATGACTTCACATGAGGGGTCCTACCTGATCTTAGGCAAAACCCTTATTTTTTTCCCCCCAAAACAGACTGCTACTGGAGGCAGCAATCAAAAGCAGAGTCTGTGCATATCACTGCTCAGAAGTACATGCTGGTCCCTCTGCCGGACTGCTTCTCTGCTTCCCATCATCTCACCATGGCAAGCTCTCCCAGACCCTTACTTCTGGAGGGGTCTCCAGGCACTGCTGTGATGAAGTCAGTGCTACCTGTTCTGACAGAAGTCACAAAAACCTGTCTGGGAGCTGAAGAACTGAATGGACTCAGATGGGAAGGAAAGAAAGAGAACAACCTCTTGATCTGTCTGGGGTGTTCTGCCAAAACAGAAGAGCTGCAAGGGCAGCCAACGCCTCCTGCAGTTTGCTGCCAAGGACGAAGAGAAATCAAAACCAATTGTCTTCCTTGAGTGTGAAGGAGACCCATAACATACACAGGAAAAATCTGTTCTGGGGTAGGAACTGCAAAGTGAATGTTTGCCTTGTGTCTGATCAGCTGGCTTAGCACATCCCAGCGAGAGGAACTCCAGTTTTGGACCTACTACTCTGGTCACTAGCTATCCTGGTGTGGCCACTGAGCCAAAACCAGCCTTAGCAAACACAGTGTCCTGTTTCTCCAAAGAGAAATTACATGCAAAGCTAAGGCAGAGTGTGGCTAGAGGAGAATTAGACGAGCTCTTCCAGAAGAAGGACAGTGAATGCTTACTCTTGAAATGTGAAACAAAAAAAACCCCAATGTCTCCTTTGGAAGGGCCTCTATAAAGCAGCATGTTCCCCAAACACAAGGCATTGAGTAGGTACACAGGCAGCACATGTTTATTGTCAGCTGCAGTTTAAAACATGGAGATTGCCCCAGAAAATACAATTTCAGCTTTGTTTTTTCTTGAGTTACTGCTTCCCTGGGAGAGACAAACATAAAAGACATTGACATTCCAATGCCCTGGGAAGCAGGTATATTGAACTGCCGATAGAAATCCTCTTCTGTACTCTGCTACTTTCTGTTTCTGTGTTTTATTTACAAGACAGTCTGTGTCCATCACCTCCTGAAAGTGTCATCCTTTGTTTAACTCTCTCCCTCCACACATCTTTCCATTCTGCTGTTCTGGCAGCTCTGGTTTCTCACCATCCCTCTGTGCCAATCCTACCTTTTGCTTCCATTTTAGCCAGGCAATTCTTCTCCTGCTCTTCCCTGCTCTTATTAAATGCATGGCTCATGTTCCTTCCTCTTCCTCAATTCCAGGGATGGGTCCCACACAGCTCTGCCCTTATTTCTGTCTCCTCTTTCTCACATGGTTCTCTCCAGCATAGCTCTCCGACTGAAAATAATCTAAACAGCTTTCCTGCATGAGGAGACCCTTGTGCCTCATGCTTCTGTGAACACGTGCTGTGCATGACCATCCTCTCCTCCCAGCTGACACACTACCTCTCCTTCCCAGGCTCCCTTTCTGTCTGGCCAGCAGTGCTGCTTCCCGATTTTTCATTGCCTTCTTCACTGGTTCCCTCTCAAACCCCGCTCTGAGCAATTTCTGCCAGAGGTTCACCTTTAACATTTAATAATGACCTTGACCACTCAGGTTTCTTTCTTCCTCCATTTTCTGAAGCTGCTGGACCGCTTCTGCTGGAGAAAGAGGATCCACGTTCACTGGGGAAAAACAAAAGAGGGAATTTCTCAATGAAGGAAGCAAACGGGCAACCTCTGAAAGTTCTCAGCTCTCTGAACTGTTTTATACCTTCTATCCTGCTTGCTGCCAAAGTAAACCATTCAGAAGGGCTAGAGTGGGGCTTTGTTTCCTGAGAGCCCCCCTGAGAACAGATACCCTCACAGTACCCAGAGCCACTCTGGGCCGCAGAGGTTGACTGGAAAGGAAGGGCCAGTTGTTTGGGATCCTGACCAGCCCTTGAGGGCAACAGATCTGCAGAGGGTGGGGTGGGAGCACAGTAGCTAAAATTCACCTCTCAAGAAAGTAACTGAAATGTGTAATTACACAAGAGCACTGAATAGAGGTTTCTGTTAATCTATGATCCGATAATCTTCTTTCCTTGCCACTTAGCAACAGAATTACAAACTGAGGGTGGAAAGCCAGGGTGACTTAAAATTCCTCTCCTTGCTGAGCAGAGAGGAGAAAAGGTCCCTCTCTGGTCAGGCAGAACTGGTTTTCCAGGTACCGGCTGCATTGTGCCTTTCAGCACTTGTGAATTTCAAGTCGCCCAAAGTCCATCTCAGCTGGGCAAATAAAACTGTTTATAAGAATTAGCAAACTTGACTCACAGAAACACAGGATTAATGCAAACAAATACATCCACCAGCTGTGTTAACATTCTACATCATATGCAGAAAGAATGTCAAAGAAGGCACTGGTGGGCCAAAACTCCTGCAATGGAAATTACTCTGAACTGGTGGGCAAAACCAACAGTAACACACCTTTTTGGGGATCCACCATGTCAGTGATGCTCAGGGACTGGTGCAGGAGGGCATTATCCTACTGTAGCAATCCCTACCCAGAGCCACTGACCTTCATCACCCCGTCTTTGAGAGACTGTATCCAGCGGAATGCCAGCCTACCTCAACTCTCTCCTAGGTTCAGATATTTTCATGATCACTAGAAGTGTTAGGTGCCTATCATCATGCTCTTTACATCTCAGCCTCTTTTTTCCATCTCCTGCTTACCTTTTTTTAACCTACTTCTTACCTTTTTTTTCTTCTCCTGTGATTTTTAACCAAGGACTCTGGAGCACAAGACAGCCCTCCATCTTTGGCAATGCCACTATGGATCTGGGGGCAGACAGCCCCTTAAAAGAGGTTCTGTAAGCTGCTTGACAACCAGGCCCAGCTGCGCCTCAGAGCACCTGGTAGGACCCACGCCCTGCTTGTCCTTCAGCAGAGTCTCCCCAGCAGTCCAGCTCAGATGCCTTTTTCTTTGCATGTGTCATGATCCCGGAGGACAAGACTCCAGTGATGACAGCTTCTTCCCACCTTGAGCAACACGTTCTCCATGTGGAAGGGACGGGCTCCCATCCCAGTGGTGCTACCCAGCAGCAGAGGAGAGAGGGAAGGTGTTCCAGCCAAAGGGCAACAGACCCAAGGGTGCTGTTAAAATGAAAGTTTAATTTAATATTTACATTTTAAAAGGATTAACTTTGCTTTGCCAGGTTTGCTTACCTTCAGCCAAGGACATGGCTTTTCTTTTTTTTTTTTTTTAATTTTTTTTACAGTGCTGTTTTGCTCTGAAACCAAGCAGCAAAGACTCTCCTATGCCAGACCCATGAACCCTGTACCAGAGTCACTTTCTAACATGACTTGACTCTGCTCCAGGTTGCTGGAGATGTTTATTCCCAGGCCAAGTGAACCATGGTGGCATGAGCCTGGCCAAGGGGGCTGCAGAGTTCCAGGATTTCTAGGTGTCCTGCCATGGGCACATGCAGTCTGCCCTAGGGAAGGAGCTGACAAGCAAATGGGAAGGACAGAAAGGGTGTTCCACTACCTCTCCTCCACTTTTTTGGGTGGTTGGATGAAAGGAACAGCCAGAGGAGTTCTGGCTTTCGAAAGAGCCCATGGGATGGTTTCTCAAAGTAATTACACCTGTGTTGGTAGATGTTCCTAAAGTACTCATGGACCTCTGCAAGAAATCAACCCACCATCCGTTCCCCAGATGTGTGTATGTGGCCGGCAGAGAGATGGGGAAGGTCTCATAGGCCATGTAGGTAGCTCACTGCTCACAGGCACTGAGTTTTTCCCAACTTCTGTATGCCAACCCTGGGTTTTAAAAAGAAAGAAAAAAAAAAAAACCCCAAACCACGAATTGCTCAACAGAAAGACGTGTGACTAGCAATTACACACTTTTCCTGCTATTTACAGCCTTCCTCACATAATGGTACAAAGAAGGAGCCAAATTACTGTGTGTTCCTCTTTTTATGTGACTTTTTGTACTTTGCGGAGAAACTTCAATAGACTCATTAAGCTGATACTAATAAAAGATCCACAATTCTGTCTACAGTCAAATATTCCCCAGATAACAGTCGTGGGCTGGAGTTATTTGCTGGGTTTGCCCATTTCAGGCTACGCTTCTTTCATCATTTTTCAAAGACGAAAGCGCCTACTTGCCAAGCATCATCCTTAAAGAAAAAAGCTAAAATTTACCTTTTCCCTGTCACCAGGAGCCCAGCAGCTGACAATGTCAAGCTCAGGGGAAATCATCTGCACAAAGCAGCAGCCGATGGTGTAGAGACATCTAATACCGAGGATAGAGGGAATCTTTTAAACTGCATGAAGGAAAGCAGAATAGAGAAAATAATCCAGAGTGCATAAACCTTTTGTCCTCTGCTGGGGGATAATGGTAATTAGCAAGGGTAGATAAAGATTTTGATTGGACATTTCAAAGCCTTTTGGGGGACCCAGGCGATCCTAAGGACGCTCCTACGTGGCCACACTTCAGAGTGAAGGCAGTATGCGACCATAAAGCGCGGTAACTCTTCTGCGAGGTGCGGGCAAGCCGTTCGCCCCGGTGCCTTTTCTGGCCTGCATCAAAGGGGATTAAAATTCCTTTGAAACACGCTTAGAGGGGAAAATCACAGAGATGAAGGGGATTAAACGAATTTAGTTTACCAGTACATATTTCCCTAAGCTGGTTTCCAGTGGCTCCAATATACTGGGCTGTGACGTGGTTACAGGACGGGGTGGGGTGGTGGTGCTGCGCTGTGGTGTGGTGAGGGGGCCGTAACGCCACCCTAGGAACAAGGGGGGCATTACTTGGCAGACACTGCTGGGCAGGATCAGCTCGGCAGGAACACTGGGGGGACAAGGAGCAGGAGTGGTCCATGAGCTCTGGACTGGGAACTGCTGCTGGAAGGGCCAGTACGACAGTCACAGTTCAAACTATAAGGGCTCCAGGTTTTCTTGGGTTACTTTAGTCAAGCAACACTAAATCCCTCAGAGATCTGAAAAACCTAAACTCAACCCCTGGAGGAAAAAATGCCCCAAAAGGTCAAACACAAGCATGTTTTAGTGGTATATTCTACAGCATAATCTGCATTACAGAATTTAAAGATTTTTAGATCCAAGCAAGGTTTAGACTATTTGCCTGAATATGAAGGATCTGTGGGCTTATATTGAGGTTAGGTATCGGTATATAGCATTCAGAGGACCAACATCCAGCATGAAGGGATCCTTTGGACAGCTCTGCTACTGATTTGAATTGCTGCGAGCAGCGTGTTATGTGTCCACATCCCATGACAGTGGGAATAATCCCCAAAAAGCTCCATGGTCATCCTGTGCTGTGGATCACTCCACTTGCACGGTGTTTTACTCACACAATGTTTAAAACCACTGTGTGGAGTCCAGGTGTGTAAAGCAAGCCGTTGGTGGCAGGAACTCAAACTTCCTATGTCTCTGACTTGTATACATCTTGTTTCCTAACTATAGCAGAGATCTGACAGGCTGCTGTAAGCCAGATCCTCTTTCATCCCCTGTACATGACACATAGAGGGTCTGCTGAATAAGGTGGTTGCTGTTCTGCTTGAGTTTGTCCTAAACACATGGCAAGCCTCTGCTTCACTGTTGTTACTGATAAAGCATCCCTGGATGTAGAACAAGTTCCAACCAGTCCTGTGACTGAACAGCTTCTCATATGCTCTGCAGACAAAGAAGGAGAAGCTATATGCTCCCCAGGAAGAACATATACAGACACAGGGCAGGGATAAAATGTGCACCCCCAACTGCAAAAAGCAGATTTTATAATAGCTGTGATTATAGAACTAGAACAGCCTTAGCTAATATATATTTTATTTTTGTGCTACCAGAGGTGTTCTGAACCTTGTTCAGAGATAGTGAGAAATGAAACTTCTATTTTTACCCTCAGCAAGTGTTGCACTGAACTATTCACAAGCTTGCACTCTATAAACCTGAGCATGTACCTGTTACATGATGAGAATTCAGTCTCACAGCTTGGCTGGCAGCAGGCAAAGGGGGTAATAACCACAGAGGCTTCATCAGGGAAAACTATACACATGCTGCCTTCATTCATCCATTCAAAGCAGCAATCTGTGTTTACAAATATGTAAGGAACCTGCAGGTGCAGAAGCCCATGGGACCTGATAAGATATGTCCATGGTACCTGAGGGAACTGGTGGATGAAGTTGCTAGGCCACTCTCCAGCATTTCTGAGAAGTCGTGGCAGACCAGTTCCCACTGACTGGAAAACAGGAGACATAAACCCCATTTTTAAGAGGGGAAAAAAAGGAAGACACAGGGAAGGACAGGACAGTCAGACTCACCTCTGTGCCTAGCAAGATCATGGAGCAGATCCTACTGGAAACAGTGCTCAGGCACATGGAAAATAAGAAGGTGATTGGTGACAGCCAACATGGTTTCACTAATGGCAAATCGTGCTGACCAAATTTGATAGCCTTCTATGATGGGGTTACAGCATTGCTGGATAAGGGAAGGGCAGTTGATGTCATCTACCTGTACTTCTGCCAAGCATTTTGTACTGTCCCACACAACATCCTTAGGTCTAAATTGGAGAGACATGGATTTGACAGATGGGCCACTCAGTGGATATGGAATTGTCTGGATGGTCACACTCAATGAGTTGTGGTCAGTGGCTCAATGTCCAAGTTAACCCAAGTGACAAGTAGCACTCCTGAGGGATCAATATTTGGACCAGTGCCACTTAACATCTTCATCAGTGACACAGACAGTGGCATCGCATGCAGCCTCAGCAAGTTTGCCACTGACATCAAGCTGTGTGGTGTGGTAGACACACTAGAGGGAAAGGATGCCATCCAGAGGGACCTTGACAGGCTTGAGAGGTGGGATCATTCAAACTGCATGAATTTCAACAAGGCCAAGTGCAAGGTCCTGCACATGAGTCAGGGCAATCCCAAACAGAACTATAGGCTGGACAGAGAATGAATTGAGAGCAGCCCTGAGGAGAAGGACTTGAGAGTGTTGGTGGATAAGAAGCTCAACACAAGCCAACAATGTGCACTTGCAGCCCAGAAAACCAACTGTATTCTGGGCTGCATCAAAAGATCTGTGACCGGCAGGTTGAGGGAGGGGATTCTGGTGAGACCCCACCTGGAGTGCTGCATCCAGCTCTGGGTCCCCAACAGAGCAAGCATATGGAATTACTGGAATGAATTCAGAGGAGGGCCATGAAGATGATCAGAGGGCTGGAGCACCTCTCCTATGAAGAGAGGCTGATAGAGTTGGGCTTGTTCAGCCTGAAGAAGAGAAGGCTCAGGGGAGATCTTATGGCAGCCTTCCAGTACCTCAATGGGCCTACAGGATAGATGGAGAGGGACAGTTTATCAGGGAGTGTAGTAATAGGGCCAGGGATAATGGGTTTAAACTGAAGGAGGGCAGATTTAGATTAGATGTCAGGAATCACCACCCTGTGAGGGTGGTGAGGCACTGGCCCAAGTTGCCCAGAGAAGCTGTGGCTGCCCCTCGCTGGCAGTTTCAAGGCCAGGTTGGATGGGGCTTTTTGCAACTTGATCTAGTGGAGGCAGTCCCTGTCCATGGCAGGGGGTTGGAGGCAGATGGCCTTTGAGGTCCCTTCCAACCCAAACCCATCTGTGATTTTGTGACTCTAAGCACTAGGGATCTCAGAGCTATTCATATCCTTATAGCATGCCTTCACCACTTACTTCCTATCTTGCTCTCAGAGTTAGCTTTCACATCTACTATAGGTATAACCAGCAACAGCTTCTGACTCAGGTAAGGTAGTCTAAGAGCAGTGGCTCTTTTACAACAGCTACTAAGTCTTTTCTTCTGCTTATGCATCATACTGCTGGTTCCACAGCATATAAGTGTCTATGCCTTCTTCAACAGCTTTTCTCTTTGAAACGTTGTGGTATGCTTTATTCTTGTTCTTAATGGTTGAGGGAAAGCAAAACTAACAAACAAAAAGGAAATTGACGTTTCTTACTGTATTGTAGATGAATGTCATCATCTGCCCTGTTTCTGCCCTTTTTCTTTCTGTCCCTCAAAATATACAAGGTTGTTTACTCTTGGATCCATTTTCAGGCAATATGTTTGTGCCAGAGCACTGACACAGGTAAATGTACTTGGAAGCTGATGCAAACGTTCAGTGGAGCCTATGGTAGATACAGGAGCACTGTTTTATGAGCTAAAATGATGAGCACAGCATTTCCTCAGAGCTTTTGTCAGGATGCAGGCACTGGTTCAGTTCATAAAAATAAAGTCATAGCTGTGTGACTGTCACTGCAGCTTGGTAGCTTCCTGCTCAATGGCATGCCCAGTGGATTTTATTCCTGGGCAGATGGGATCTTATTTGGAGGAGGGGCAGGAGGGATATTGGGGCTAGGAAGCCCAGGACACATGGCAGAGCATAGAGGCACTCACAGGCACTCCAAAGACAGGTCACATCCAAGCTGCAGCTGGAGGAGTCTGTGTGGTGATCCCTGTATACTGATCTCCACTGAAGAAAGAATTGGGTAATTTAAATGACATTATAGGATGATTAGCCATTAACCTAATTTGCTAATTCAGCCTTGTGTAAATTTGAAGAAGCTGCCAGGGTGGCTGTGCATGCTGGAAAAACAGGCATTTCCACACACCTATTGGTATTAGGCACCAGAATGAAGTGCCTTAGACTCAGCATTTTACAATCTTAAAGAGCGAGATGCTGAGCAAAGTGCAGAGCTGCAATAGCTGACATTAGACCTTTGGCAAATACCTATATAAACTAAGTAAAGATTATACTTTAACTCTACAGAATCTTTTCGATGGCCATGATAGCTAGGGGAAGATTTCTGTGGTGTCCAATCTCATCATTCATTTGACATCTGCAGTCACTCAGAATGAATTGAGAATTTATGGCGAGTCCTGTAAGAATCATCACACACTCCCACAAGGGCCCAGCCAAGGCCCTGTGAAAATGGTGGCCTCTGTTAATGTTTTCTGCTATCAGAAATCCTTGCATCATGTTGTAGATTTACTGTGTACCTCTCACTGTAAGAAGGGGACAAAAACATTTTTAACTTGAAACATCTAATCATTTTACTAAACAAAGAAATTCACCTTCAAAAACATCGATCCCATGGCAAGTTCTAAGCATCTTTCAGCAACAGGGAAACTTAAGGCATCAGGGCTGGCACAAGGGGTATTCAGGTAGCTCTGTGCCTAAACTGATTTGGGATTTTATTTACAATCACTTGTCTAGACTGATGGATTAGTGTGTAGACATGAATGCATATTAAAGTTGAAGAACAAAAGTTTGTTTCAGAGGGATCACAGGGTCTATAGGGGTAGCTAATGAGGCAGTGCCTTGTAGTGACCAGTGCCCAGTGACCTTGGGGTTTAAACACTTCAGAGGAAAAGCCTGCTGAGATGAGCAGGTGCCGGGTGAATTCATACATTACAAATGCCCCAAGGCAACAATCATCTATTTGGATCTCTCTCTCTTTTTTTTTTCTTTAACTTTGTGCTGTGTCCCAGGATGCTCCTTGGACATCACCTTGAAATGATCAAAACCTGTGATTTTGTACCTGAAGCTCAACCCAACCCATCAGTTTTCTAAATTGTTTGGTGGCAGTTCACACTTCCACATTTTCAAACTAACTGCACTTCATAGAATCACAGACTAGTTGGAAGTGACCTCAAAGCCCAGCTAGTTCCAACCCCCTGCCATGGACAGGGACACCCTTCACTAGACCAGGTTGCCCAAAAGCCCCATCCAACCTGGCCTTGAACACTGCCAGGGAGGAGCAGCCACAGCTTCTCTGGGCAACCTGTTCCAGTGCCTCACAGGGAAGAATTTCTTTCTAACATCTAATCTTCTAAACCTAACCTCTTTCAGTTTTTAAGCCATTACCCCTATCACTATGCTCCCTGATGAACAGTCTCTCTCCAGCTTTCCCATAAGACCCCTTTAAGTATTGGTATGGATGATTTTCTTACTTTTCTGTTTAAGATCAGTAGTGTTTCCTTACTTCCCACTAAAATAGCCAGCGAATAGCCTATGAACAAAGCAATACAGGAATGGTCATATTCTGAATGATCCAACCACAGGCAAACTCCACATAGAAAATCAAAATGGGCAGCAGGCTGGCAAACCTGGGCACACCTGAAATGCCACTAGTTTTGAATGCAATTATTTACAAACTGAAATTCAAGCTCAAACATGAACCTACTGGAGCACATTTTTTAATTAGAAAAGTATTATCCCCAGCTTTGCAGAGAGGGGAAAATGTTACATAATTAGTGAGTAATGAAATCAACAACAAATCTCTTACTGGCTTCAGCAAGGTACTGTACTGAGCCCTTGCTGATATGCCAGAGCTCTGCCACAGCCACGCAGCTGGCAGACACCTGGAATAAAAACTCCAAGAGTTCTTGATTCTAGTTCAGAAAATCCAGGTAAACTCCAAGAGGTAAATCTTGGATCTTTTCCTATAAATCCTACTGAAATGCTACCCCTGAAAAGAGAAAGAAGGGGTCACATTCAGGTCTCTGTACTACAGAAAGGAACTTTTACAGAGCTCAGGAATTAATTATTTGGGAAGTGGTAGGGAAATCTATCCAGCTGACTGAATAACTTACCATCCATCAGCCCCTTTCACTCCAATGTTATGGGGTAGCTTACAGGTTTTTATGGTCAAAGCCAGACATCCCAGCCTGCGTGAGTGTTTTGTCATGTAGAAGCAGTTGACTTTCTAAATAAAATTAAATAGAAGAGAATGGAGTAGAGACTAAGGAACTTACCTATGTAGAACCAGCATAAGTGTGCAAGACTACATGAAGGAGAGAGAAAAATAGTGTTGCCCAGTTGGAAAAATCCTTGGCATAAACAAGAATATTAGCGGGACAAGTTTGTTCTTGACCTGAACACTTCCAAGCAGGGAACATGTTTTCATTAAAAATAGTAATTAATTCTAATTCTTCAGAGATAAACTTCAACTGATTTGGAATTCAGATAAGCCTTAAAGCATTTACATATTTGAGGATTATCTAAATTTTTCCACAACTGGGGGTCTCATACTTCTTGGCTTCCACAATGCTGAGGTTACTGTGCACACCGGGGACTCTTGGCCACTCACTTCTCCATCTCCCTAATCACCTTGTATGCTGGGTGATGCCCCCCTTCATCTGGGTTTTGTGTGTGTCCTTGCCCCCAAACAGCCTTATGCTATCTCTGGATTAGCTATGTAACCTTACTGCTTCTTCCACGCCAGGATTCCTACATATCTCTTTCTGAGGAGTTTTCAGTTACTCTATTTACTCCTTTCTGACAGTAGGGCTTTTATGCCATTGCTCTGTGCTGAGGCTCTGCACTGTATCACTTTCTTTACGGCATGTGTCCTGCCAGCGGTCTCTGGGAGAGAGATGCTGTTTCCTGGTCCTTCAGAAGGACTAGAGTTTCCCAGCCACACTTACTCCTCGGTGCTCAGCACCACTGCCATTCCACATTCACATATTTTTTATCTGGGGTAAATGATTCAGTCTATAAGCTTCAGGCTCTGGTTGCACAGAAAAGGTTTAATAACAATAGATAGACAACAATCACCACTTGTTGGGTGCTCAGCAGTTACCCATCCCTTTTCTCCTTTGCCCTCCCACAATCACACGTTTTGATTCTCCACCAAGACAGAATCAGCCTTCTCGGCCAGCTGTTCCAAATTCCTGACCCCTCCCATACATTTTATGGGGAGCATTACCCTATTGTGCTAATAGGCTGAGGCTGACAACAGAAGGAGGATCTACCTAGCACGGCTTCACCAGGCTATAGCAATTCTGGTGAATCGCACATGAATTAGGTTCATGTGCGATTTAGTCTAGGTGATCGTGCTCTGGCAGGGGGGTTGGACTAGATGATCTTCCGAGGTCCCTTCCAACTCCTAATGTTCTGTGATGCTGTGAATAGAGTTCTGTATAAATTCTAGACCCTTCACAGCTTTCCAGATCAGAGAAATAACAACTGATCTGCAAAATGTGTGAGAGGAGATTCACAAACACACCAAGTCTAATTTCCCTTCAGAATGGCATCCCTGCTAATCATCCAGGGATCCCTGTGTAGGTTATATGTGGGAAGGCAAGAGTTGAAAAAAACAGCAAATGAAGGACAAGAAAAAAAAATAACGTCTAGGGTTAGAATTTTCCATGCTCCTTGTTCACTTTAAAAAACAGCTGTTATAAAAGAGGAAAGTAAATAGATAATATGACAGTTGAAATTTACTGTCCCTGTAGACCTGGCTCCTCAGAAATTGTCACCTTGCAGGAAAACCCAGGATAAATAATTATTTTTTAAGTCATTCTCCCACAGGAGAGCAATTTCACGTGCAGGCAGGTGCCAATGTCATTAGTTCCTTGGCATTATTTCCTTGTAAAACAGCTGATAAAAATGACTTCACAGTCTACTCACACTAGAACACAGGTAATTTCTCTTCCTCCTGACATACTTTCTGCTTCAGAGAAATATTACTTATCTATAATTATTTACAATATATTTATCTAAGAGCAGTATTTACCTCTCCAAGACCTGAATACAACCCCCAGGCACTAGATTGCAGGAGAGTTTCTTACCGCTGGGCACCTTGCATTGACTTTCCCATGCATGCAAAGCGAGGGGAGAATGCTACCTGCGTATCAGCCTGCTTTGCTGTAAGTACAAAGGGCACTTTGATCCCAGTTCAGGAGATTACTGTAATATAGATTTTTTTCATTTATTTATTTTTTTCCCCACCAAACCCAACTTTGCTTAAAGAAAACGACTGCACAAAGCAGCCTGAAGGCATGAAAGCCACTGGAGAATACCATCCATGACTTCCCTCATTCTGAACCTCCAGCATAATCCTATTCAAGTTAAGAGGCAAGATTGCTTTTTGTTGGAATACTGTGAAATCAGTAAAAAATAAGTGTGCCAGCTCCTGAGAACAGAATTGTAGACTCAGGGTTGTTTAGGACATAGGGAGAAGGAAACAGCAAACAGGGCTGTTTGTTTGTCTCTCAACTAGCACAGGGTACAGTGTGGACAATTTTTATTGTGATGCAGCTGGGGAAACCCAGCTAGAGTATGCCTATTCCCCCAGTTGACATCTTCTCCCAAATTAGATTGGGACTGAGTTCACCCCTGAAAAACCTCTTACCTAAATGTATGTTTCAGAGCATAGTAATAACATTTCCAGCATAATATGACTTTGGAAACTAGAACATTAGCCAGATGTTAACACAAACTGCCAGTCTATGCTAGTTGCCTTGGCTCCTTCTGGGGTACAAGGAGCAAGAGAAGACTCATTTCACTTTTTTGAGACCTTTATCTTCCCAAGGGAACAGGTCTCTCTGGATGTCTTCCCAGTGACTGAGAGGAAACCTCAACATCTACCTGAATATTAGGCAAGATGAATCCTTAGGAACTTCTGGAGTGAGGCAGATGTTGTCAGATCCTATCTAAATTAACTTTCAGAAAGAAACATTGCTCCTTTCCAACAAGCAGAAGAACTGCTTGGGAATCTGTCTCCCAGCATGGACCCTTAGCACTCATCAAGCTGGACCATGAACAAACTCCATCACCCATATACTGAGCCCACACCTGTATGTGGGAACTGGTCTTCAGAAAGGACTGAACACATGGAGTGGGAACAGAGAAATCATCAGGGCATTATCGTGCACAACCTGAGGGCGAGGTAAAGGAGATCTCCTAGAACTGGTTGGATTTCTGGGCAAACAAAGGTCATTTGCATTATTTTGTGAAGGGCTTTCTACGAGTCTAATCTCCCCAGGCAAGGGTCATGTTTGTGTCCGTTACTTATTCTCTTGGCTCTAGTGATCCTGCAGTCCTTCCATTGACTGCAATGGCAGTGCTATTCATGAACTGACTCTAGGATTGGACTGTTTACTAAGCAAATAATCAGAATCAGCAGATTTGGAGTCATATGGGCACCCAATAAGCAGCCTGTTTTGTTGTAGGATTGGCTATAAAATCCCAAATCCCCTCAGCTCCTAGCTGTTGGCACCAAGGCTCACTAACAGCAAACAGGATGGCCTTTCACTCTGTGCTCTTTGTTTTCTTAGCTGGACTGGTATTTTCCTCTGAAGCTGCACCACTGGTGAGTCTCTCTTCAAATTCAATCATTACAAGAACGATTATCTAGATTTTCTAGATCACTAGCATCTTCCTCAACCGTGGAATTCTGTAACAACTAGGCTTGGCTGGAGTGTTGTTTTACTGCCATTTTTTAAGTTGCTTCTTCAGAATTCTTAAAGCTTCTTCCTTTTATTTTTGGCCATTTATTCCTCTTTTCAGGACATCATGAAAGGGATAGGGACCTAGGGGGTGTGACCTTTTATTTCTGCCTGTTTCTGTCAGTTTGTGACTCACATCCCCTATCTTGAATACAGAGGTAGCTTTACCTTCTTCACCAAACAAGTGCTTCTCTAAAGCACTCAAAAACCATTTCTGAAGCATGAATAAGAACTACTTGTACTGTAACAAAGCTTAAGAAACAAATGTTCTTTCAACCCTAGGGATGCCAAAGGTATTTGTTTGTTGGTCTCCTATGCTAACACAGCTTGCCTGCACTTATGATAATTTACTATTTTCTTATTTGTGACCTCATTACAAAGGCATACTTTGTAACATTTTCCCAGGGCCATATGCAGCTCTAAATACTTATTAAGCAAACTGTGTAATGAAGTTACCAGCATAAAGCATGAAGATGCTCTGCTTTAAGAAATGGATGTTTGTGAGCTAGCTTTGGGTATCATTTGGCATAGAACCTGCTTTTAAGTCAAGGTTAAATCTGCAATAAGAACCCATTTTTTCTTTGAAAGAAGGTTTTTGCAGGGCTGCTGAACACCTCCTGTACGACCTCTTTCTTCTCTTCTCCCCAAGGTCTCCCATGGCTCTGTTGATTCCAAATGCCCTCTCATGGTGAAAGTGCTGGATGCAGTCAGAGGGAGCCCTGCAGCGAACGTAGCTGTTAAAGTCTTTAAAAAGGCTGCAGATGGAAGCTGGCAGGACTTTGCTACTGGGTAAGTTATGTGGTCTTACAGAGCCGTTCTCAAGGTGCCTCAGGAAAACAATTGAGAAATAAAGGGAACGGTGCTCTGATCCAGTGTTTTTCCAGCACAGTGTCATTGCTAACAGCATGCAATTTTTTGTCTAAAATCCATCAGATTCAAGTAGAAATTACCTCTGACTGAAATACATGCTAATTGCAAAAATACGTTGAGATGTTAGTTTTATCTTTGTAAGGGAATAGGTTTAATAATTTTTCTCCTACCTTCAGTACTATCTTTCCTTGTTATTAAGAACAATTTAAAGCCTATTTACCAGAATTTTGTAGGTAATCCAGACTAACCCACTATCTTCACATGCAGTGGATAGAGAGCTTTATTTGCAGCAGTCACACACAAAATCCTCTCTGTAAGCTTTGTCTGTACACGTGCAAATAAGTGCATTAGTTGTCTTCTCCTGTGTAACAAACGTGCTGGTTGGAAGAAACTACTTAACCAGAAAGCTTGAGGGAGTCCTGCTGTAACACAACACAGAAGCACAGTCTCAGCATTTGTTTGTGGTCATTTCTATCTGCCTGCATGGTTTTTGCTAGAATGACAGCTTAATAGTTACAAAAGCATCCTCAGAACATCACTGATGGGCAGGCAGTAATAGTTATCTTCGGTCTGTGGGAAAACTATGGGTATCAGGGGAATGCAGAATTCAAATAGGTGAGGTATTCAGGCACTTAAGTTTCATTGTAACAACTCACTGGGTCAGATTTTTAAATAAATCAAGAGAAATCTCTAGTAACAGCAGGATATTCAAGCACAGGATGACAAGCATGAGCATGGACAGGTGCCACCAGAGCATGGAACTGTCTCTTACTAGGATTTTTATAGTAAGATTTACAGAGAAGTTGCAGGGAAAAAAAAAAAAAAGAAAAAAAAAAGGCAAAACACAAAAAGAAACCCACAGAGGGGAGAAGACAACATGGAGAGAGGTACCTTTCTCTCTATCTGGAAGTTTTCAGAAAACTCAAACAAAAAAATACTCTTCCCCACTGAAAAAGAACAAGAATGGTTAGGAGATTGAAGGAGAAAAACACCTTCACTCCCAAATGCTGCCTCTCAGAATTAATTTATATACTTTAACGAACGGAGAAACCCCATGAAATGATGGCATATTGTTTTCAAGGAAAGCAGACACAAAGATAATGTCTTGTCCTTAATGACTATTTCTGCCATTATCAGGAAACCCAGATTATTTCAAATGTTTCAAGTGCTCTTGAACACGTAAAACAAAATACAATCTGCAGAGAAAGAAGATAAATGCAACATCAGTGTTAAATGCCCTGACTGCACAGCAGTGTTTTCTTGCTCAGTTTGCAATGATGCTCTCAAGAAGCCCAAGGAGACAAATCCCCCAGTTCTTCTAAACCAAGCTCTGTTAGTTCAGAAGAGTCTGAGGTCAGTACACCCCAAGACCAAATCACTTCTCCTTAAATATAAATTGAGAAGAATTGCCCTATGCAAGCAAAAAGCATTGTGCCAGGGGAAGGCAGTGGAGGAGTGTTAAAGCCCAATTTTTATTGCAGGTGAATTTTAACCTTTCCACTGACTTGCATCTTAACCAAAACTGCTTTCAGAGATACTATTGACCTCAGCTGATGACACTTGGTTGAACTGGGTTTTCACATGTGATTGTGAATGTTTTCTTTAGGTAAAACCAAGAGTTTCTCTATGTTAAACCAGAACAAAATCTGAATATGTTCGAGGAACACAACCTATAACTACTCCTGCCAGGTTAACAATATTTTGAAGTTACATTATCCAGCAGATGCAGATGTAAAAGTTACATTTTGTACAAATGTTTATAGAAGGTACTGTTTTTCACCTTTTTGTTTTTAATTTGCCAATACAATTTAGAGAATTAAGCAAATGCATCTAGCAACTGGTGAATTTGGAGCCACAGTATTTAAAAGGCAGGGAGGAAATTAACATAGCAATGTCTGACTTAATAAAGAGGCTTATTTCAAAATTAGTCTAGCCCCAAATAGGCAAGAGAGAACTCGAGCTGAAATGCGTTTTGAGGAAGGCTTTAGGGCACAGAGACCTGGGAAACATGTGATTTGAGTTCTATATGAGCTCCTCCCATGACTAGCTTTGACCTTCCCACTCCTCACATGCTTTTGGAAATCTAGGTCTTATCTCATATTTCAAGAGTTGGATTCACCATAGTTCTCGTGTGACCTAGACTGTAAAGAAGTAAATAAGTGAAAACTGCAGCATATTTTATGTCATTCCCCCCACCCTCCCCTTATTTTCTTTTTTTCTAACTCCAAAATAATAATTCACATTCCTGAGCTATTTCCTCAGCAGTCTGCATCTGAGGGCAGTGCTTATCTCAGTGTAGTATGTGCTCCAAGAGTTCATAGGTGTCACTGCACAGACAGTATAAACTTAACCTGGTCACAATATACAACTAAGGTCCAGCCAGTGAAAAAGAGGATGAGGACTGCAGCCTAGGCTGGAGCCACAGTACCTTAAACAGTGATTTGCAAATTTTCTTTGCTGCAAAAGCACAGGTTTTATTTCATTAACTGTCCTTCTTATAGCAGATGCTGGCAGTCCACACCCTACTAAGAATAAGCAACCATACTACATTTATTCTCTCACTCAGAGAGACACGCAGTTGCTGTTTCAGAAGGAATCCCTTGCAGCACTTTGCTACCAGGGCTGAATGCAGGGCACCCTCTGCCTCATGCTAATCCCACCCAGGCTCTGAATCATACGCTGTCCCGTTGACTGTCAGTGCAGCAGTAATACTGAAGGGACTGCTTGTGGGACCACTTGGCATTGAATGGCTACCACTTAATAACTAAAATTAAGAAAGGCCCATTAACTCCTGGTAGTGGGTGAGAGTCCTCAAGTGAACTTGCTTCCAGGTTCCCAACCCTTCTGGACAGTCAACACCTGCAACTCTGGGTTGGCACAGTTCAAGCTGTATCCACACTATTCAGAAACTGAAACTCGTTTACCCCAACAAAGATTTTGAGGCAGACACCATTTTTCCTTGTAACTGGCTTGTGTCCAGACCACCCAACTTACAAGGAGATGCAGGTGAACTGCTAACTTGGACTTCAGACACTTCTGCAGGATCTCAGCAATTCTGCTTTACGGTTTCAAGGACACTCACCAAATGAGTCATTTGCCCTTTTACCTACTGCCTTTTATTAAGGCAGTATAGATACAGCCAGGAAGTTCCAATTACACCGAAACAGATACATATACTTCACAAATTGCCTGTGAGCCACGTTTCAAACACATCTTAGATTCCCTGCGGGTTTGGTCTATCTTGCATATAGTTGATTTCACCTGTGCTGGAGCAGTAAGATTTTTGTCAGTCTTCAAAGTGCTTCAAATAAAACTTCAAAGTTGAAATATAGGTGAAAATTAGCACGGGGGTTTTCAATCCTGTTACTTCTTAATTCAAGCAAAAGCTCTGTCATTCAGACTTGTTGCAATCACCACCATTAACCAAAGGTGAAGGAGGATGTAGCATCTGGGAAAGAAAAGCTGCAATAGTAGACATGATTGTCTGACACACAGCATGTCACCACTTTCTCCCCTCCCTCACTCCCCTCCAAGTTTTTCTGTTTTCTGCCCAGACAACCACTCCTTCCTATAAAATGGGAAAGTTCCACTAGTTCAAGTCAAGGCCGTCTTAATTTTTTCCTTCAAGTACATTATGTGGTTATGAAATGTTATAAATATCAAATAAATATTTTCAGCACTAAAATAAAAAAAGAATCAGAAATAAAATAAGAGGAAGGAAAAGAGATAAATGGGGTTTAGGAGCTAAGCACATAAATATTTAAAGATCTGTCATACAGATCTTGCTCCTTTTCAAACAAATAAGGTGCAATGCCAGCTGTATTTCCTTCTTGCCTCTGGACATCACTCACAGTTTTTGCATTACATGCTGAGTACATAATCTCTCTGAGCTGAGAATTCCTATTGCTCATTTATATGGTGCCCAGTGGAAGAGGTCCCTGGTCTTTTACCAAGCCATTGTAATTCAAATTAATAAAAACTTGTGATGCTAAATTGCTGTTCCAAGACAATAGCACTCATGGTCACATAAAAATGCATCAATGGATGGAGGCAAAACCGGTAGCCTGAGTGATAGTAACTAGAGAATAAAATAATTTTCCACTAACATCTCTCTTCTAATTATAATTTGAGATTTGGCATCTTGCCTTTCATCGTGACGATCCTTTTCCTAAGCCACTAACATCTGGTTTAGAGGGCACTTGGTTCAAGTTGAACGTGGTATTAAAAAGAGGGGCCTTAACTATAATCCCTGCTGTAGCAACAGACATGGCAAAAAAAAAAGCCAGCCAGCTTTGATTTGAGATGTATGTGGATGAATTAGCAGCAGGGATATGTTCTGCAACATGGAAGTGCAAGAGGAGAGAATTCTCTCAGATGACTAGGAACTATTCCCTGGAGAATTTGTCTGTTCAGCACCTCTGCTATTTAATATTCTGCATCAACTGTTTCTGTTTAGCATCTAAACCACAGTACGAAGCATTTACGTAGTTATTTTACCGTTACAGGAAAACCACAGAGTATGGAGAGATCCATGAGCTCACAACAGAAGAGCAGTTTGCAGAAGGAGTATACAGGGTTGAGTTTGACACCAGCTCTTACTGGAAGGGACTGGGCCTTTCCCCATTCCATGAATATGCTGACGTAAGTCTTTGGAAACATACCTAATAGTCTCTATACTCTGTACTGGCATCAGCTGAAAAAACAAACACGGTTCTTGAATACTGAATTAGGTTAAACAATTCAGTAAATTGTGTAAATAAAAGCAGTATGGCCAGCTAAGGCAGGTTCCCTGCATCTACTGGCACAGCTCTTCCAAAGTGGAGCTGTGCCCACGCCAGTTCAGACCAGTAGGAACCAACCTTTGTTCAAAGAGAGCTACATTAATAAAAAGCCTTTAAAGAAAACAAGAAAAAAAAATACTGCTTTTATAATGACTGAAGGAATACAGGGATTTGAAACCTCTCATTTTATAGGAAATGAGCTCTTCTTTAATCAGAGGGATTTTCCTCATATGAGTCACCTGAAAAATCTATGAAGGATTCTTTCCGATAAGCCTTCTTTTTTGTTTTCATTATTGCTCAGTACTGAGATACGCAATAGAAACAAAACCAAAAAACAACAAACACATCAGAATATAATGAAATAACCATGGTGGGAAGAGTTGTCTGTCATCAATACTCATTTATACCCAAATTTCATAAGCAGGCCAGCAATATAACCATGTCTTATGCCTCCCTTTGCTTTTAGCCCTACAGTGATTTATCGTGTGCTCTAAGATCTATTACCTTTACACATCTTCAGCATTAATCTGTCATTAAACTTCCCCAAATTAACTGGTCTGGAATGGCTGCAGGTTATGTTGTGGAACATTTTAGACCACAATTTATGAGTCTCTGTGGAAGACTAAACAAGTGACTAAGGCTCAGGTCCATAAGAGTCTGAGGTGCGGCTTGGGCCTTTAAGTCAAATGAACAATCTTCAAATATACTCCCTAACCATTTCCATGCCTGAAAGTCACTGGGGCCTATGGAAGGGCTTCACCTCAAGAGGTGCTTAAAACAGGCTGGTGAAGAAGCTTTCCTTTGATGTAATAGCTCAGACGTCAGCAAATTAGCCTGGGAAGTGGGCAGAGTTCAATGACTGTGTACTGACTAACTGAAGCTTACAGTCCTCATGTCCCAGCAGCTTAGACTTTGGCAGGACCCAGATGTAGGAGGGAACTCTCTAGTCCTCTTGTAGAAAGTATGTCATGGTTCAGAAAATAGATCAAATATTAGACTGAAGAGAGCCAGAGAAAATGGGAGCTTAGCCCATATGACGGCACCTTCCTGGGAACTGGATGTCCCGAGTTGCAGGGACTAATCTGAAGAGCAGAAAACGTGTATTATCTTCGGACATGGGTCTCTCCTTGTTCTAGCAGTCCTAGCCACTCAGTTCTTTGTGAAAGAACCAACCCATCACCAGCTGCATCAAAACCAGGAGTGGGGTACTTGGTACAAAAAGCAGCTTCGGCTTCCAATTGCCTACCTTGCTTGGACACCTCACAGAGTTGTATTTAAGATGGGATTTCAGCCCTCTATCTTTCTTATTAGTCATTTGAGATACATCCCACCCTCCTCATTGTCCCGTCCTCCCACTCCACATCACAAACTTAGTTTGCCTGACTCAGGTGTACGTATCTCCACCTAGCGTCACTGCTCTGTGGACATCAGTCCGAACGTCACCAATTTCTCAGTTTTCAGCAAGCATCACAAAGTACCAGGGTGCATTACCCTCCAGAAGGGTAAAATCACTGCCTGGACAGAACTGACACAGTATTCTGCAGAGGAAATGGAGTGTGCCTCCTAATTCTTAGCCAAGTGATTTCGAACGTACTCTTTTTCTTTCTCTTTTCCAGGTGGTGTTCACTGCTAACGATTCCGGTCACCGCCACTATACCATTGCTGCTCTCCTCAGTCCTTTCTCTTACTCAACCACTGCTGTTGTCAGTGATCCCCAGGAATAAACACATACTACACAAACACCCTCCTCTGCTAGAACTATCATAGGCTTTTAGGAGGAAGGTTTTTCCTACTGCTAATGCATAACTTTTTGCTACGTTAGTTGTTTTGGGTTTTTTTTCCATTTTGTAACCTGGCAAATTTCAGACAAGTCAATAAAATGTTACTTTAAAACATTTTTGAATCCATTGGTGAAATTTTATTGTGTTCTAAGGTGTCGTGATTTGCAGTGCAGTGCAGAGGACATCTGGAAAACATGCATGGCTTGGCACTTGATTTGGTCCTGTTCTCGTCCTCCACTGCTTTAAAAAAGTCTCACCAAATGCACCGGTTCAAAATAAGAAAGTTATTAGAGCTGCACTTCTTTAAAAAAAATTGTCCAAAAGCATGTACTCAAAATCAGAAAGTCATTCATGCTACTTATAGTTTACACACAGAAGAGATAGTCTGACCATTAACTAGGTCACAGGAGAAATTCTGGATACCTAGCAGCAGAAGAAAAAAAAATGCAGGAAGATTGTTGAAATATATATAAACCTAGAGCTGAAAGAGTTAAAAAAATCTGTGTACCTTACTTAAAACTTCAGGTAAACCTCAACTTTGTCATTTCAAGACTACAGTTTGCTGCTCAATCAGTCAAGAAAGTTCTGATGCAAATTCAGTTAGCACTGCTTTTAACAACTTTGATCTTTAACCCAGCTGGCTACCGAGTTTAGGGGCATTCCAATTAAATCATTAGTAAGTCAAATCTCTGGTTCTAAAATAGAAGAACCGTCTTAATATTCTCTTCATATTTTTAGAAACAAGGTAAGCTGCAGACTGACTGTGATTCAAATAATGTTGCTGATAAACTAACCAAAGGTTTTGAGGGCTTTAGCAGTGATTTCTGCAGACTGATGACCTACTGTGTTTAAAATACCCTGAAGCAGAGGAATTGTTTTTTTAACAGGATTAGGGAAACTACAGAGGCTGTTAATGAAATGCCATTCAGGAACCACCAGCACTCATCTGCAGCTGTCCTTGGAGTTTATCTCTACACCCAGAGCCTGCTGGGATGACCACACACCAAGTGAATTCACAAGTTGCAAAAGCTAGCCTTTAAAGTATCACTATTTGGTTACTTTTTCCCCCCACTGTCTGGACACTACCACAGTTACACAACTCTTGCAGGCAGCGCAAATAGTTTCAGAACAGCAACCATCTTAAAGCACGCAGGATTCATGGAATCCTGCTGGTCACTGTGCTTGAAATCCAGGTTTGCTTTGCCCTCAAAACAGGACATAAATATATTCATACAGATGTAATCAAATCAATCAACATGTTCACACAGGTGTAGTAAAAGCAAAAAAAACAACCAATCAACAAACAAAAGAATAAGCCAGTAGTCTGCACAGTCATCCATCTGACGACAGGATAAAACCTGGTAAGAGAGTGTCTGTGCATGTGTCTAACCAAAGATCAGAAAGTTTAATTTCAGTAAGTAGCATTTCCCTAAATTAAAATTAAGCAGATGCTTCTGGTGGGAGCTGACTTGCAGTTATACAGGGAACATCCTGAACTTGTACTGAACCTAAGGGACAAGTGAGCAGCAAGTCTTGAAATTCTGTTTGACTGCGCCTCAGGACTGGGTATGTTATCAAACTGGAAACTAAAAGTAACATATTTTTCCTTCAGGGGAAGGCACAAGATAACTAGATAGCTGACACATTATCCACTTATCTTTTATCTGGAGTTGGGGAGAATGGCCACCACTGCCAGAAATCTCTTAATAGATAAACATGGGTGAGTAAATTATGCCAACCCATAACCACTGAGAAATTCTGAAATTGAAATTGCCAAGTTGACAAGAAGTTTTTTTTATTTCTCTCAACTATGAAAGGTCCACACCATGCTAATCCTCAACAAGACCAGAAATAAAAAACTGAATAGACTTTTTCCCCCCCTCCAAGAAAGCAGATCACTGCAATTGAGTGATCCAGGCAATATTCCTCATATTTCCATAGGCAACGACAGAAGAGACTTAATTTTGCAGACAAGAGACTTGGTTTTGCAGACAAGGTTCATGTTTGTATGGGTTACTTATTTTCTCACTGTTTACTAAGTAAATAGTAGGAATCGGCATGTTGAAAGTCATATGGGTTTTCTGATAAAAAGCTGTAGTTTAGAGGCCTTGATATAAAAATCGCAGATCCCATCAGTTTCTACCTTCTGGCACTGAGGCTTCCTAGTGGCAGGCAAAATGGCTTTTCATTCTGTACTTCTTGTTTTCTTAGCTGGCCTGGCATTGGTCTCCGAAGCTGCACCACCGGTAAGTGTCTCAGGATTGAGGTCCTTCATACTGATGTAGTCCCAGTTTTTTTCTTTTTTTTTTTTCTTTTTATACTTTAATTAGTAAGTGAAAAATATTCCATTTCATTGTAATTATTTTTAGGGTGTATATTGACTGCAGTTCTCTCCTACTGCTCTTCTGGTCCCTCTTTCTCCTTGCCTAGTGGTTAGTGAGAGGGCTTTATGGTTAGAGAAGCAGCCCTTGTCATTAGACTCTGACTGCATGGAGAAACAACATAGGACAAGAAAAAAAAAGAAATATATTCACTACACAAAAACCTTGGGCCTGTTGAAAAGTAACTAGTAACCCTTAGATCACAATGAACAAGCTTCTGTTGGGAGAGATTTCATTTCCTGTTGTGAGATCCATGCTGGAGAAATGCCTTCTCTATTCCTCTCCCTCACTGCTCTACCCACTACAGCTCTGTCCTGTCCAAGCAAGAAGGGATCTCAATATGCATTGATGCAAGCAAAGAACAGAGCCAAAGACAGGATCCCACTTCCAGAGGGCTCCTTTATTCCCACAAAGCAAGCTGGACACACAGATGCTTCACCCTGAAGTTCCTGTGGAACAGACTTCTCTCTCTCTCTCTCCCCCCCCACTACTCCTTCCTGTCAAGCTCTGACCTTTGGGGAATGGACCAGCCTTGGCGAGGAAGCAGGCCTTCCCTGAGCTCCCAGGGTGTAAAAGCCAGGGCGCACAGGCAGTACAGATACATGCTGGCAACACTGGGCTGATGAAAGGCAGGGTTTCTGGCCGATGGGACGTTCAGCACGTCACAGACAGTAAGAGGGGATGTAAGAGAAGGCTGTTTTCACCATCTACATCATCACTCACTTTGTAATGGTTAGATGGAGATCAATGATTGCTATTCCAACACCACCCCCGATTAGCACCTTCGACAAAACTCTGTTTTCTCACTTTTTGTCTACAGAATTAGGTAATGGAAGGTCAAAGCCCTGATTCAACTCTACATTTGACAGATAAAAACATGAGGGCATGGTTTATCATCACTGCGGGTGATAAACCTGTTGGGAGTGAAACTACAGCCATCCCACCTCCTAAGGAAGGTTTTCCTCTCAGAACCCTCCACAGCAGCCCAGGGCTGACAAATCTGGTCCTACATGGTGTTAGGGGAGAGTCTGGATGTGGTGCTTACCAAGTTTACAGCAGAATTGAGTAACTCTATGGCAACGAGACATCAGAGGCTCTCAAATCCAGAAAGCTGTGCTCAAATTGCCATTCCAAAATACAGAGGGAGATTTTTTTAAACATTCCTACTACCTTTGACGATTTAATTATGTCACAATTTAGTTACAACTTCATGCTGGAGATGGTGTAGCTAAGCTATGCCAAGAAGAAACACATTCTCACACACAGCCACAGTGCCCCCCTAGTGCACCTGGCTACACAACCTCCGAACAGCTCCCTCCATCTTCCTCCCTGGTTCCACCACATCCAGCCTCCAGACAGCTTCAGGCTTTATTTCTCCAGGCAGCACCCAGTGATCTTCTTGAGGAACATATGGTATATTCTGTAGTTCTAAAGAATAATATTCCTTACTGCTTTATTACACACCATCACTCACCTTTCTTACCACATAAAAATTCTCTCTTCCTATCTGAAGGACTCCAAGCACCCTCTTTTTATAAAAATTCTGGATTCAGTCCGAGGAAGTCCAGCTCCAAATGTTCCAGTTAAGTTATATAAAGAAGCTGCAGATGGATCTTGGGAACTGTTAAATTCAAAGTAAGTCATTCCAAAATAACTAGTGGAAGAAGGGAAAGGCCATGGGAAGAGGCCAAATAGTTGAAAAAAAGCATTTCACGTTCTCTAACTCAAATCTTTTTTATTCCAAGGAAAGATAACCTACTACTGAATTAATTTGCTGCAGATTGTCTTTTAAATGTACTAATTTCAACTACCAAAATGTTTTTTGAATGCTTTATAATACCTGTGAGCACAGGAAAATATTTTAAACTATCCTTTAATTCAATCATCACTTCTCTTCCATTTCATTACAAAGGATCACATTACTTTTTAGTACCCACCAATGAAGTGTTGCGTTGTTACCAGGAGAATCGGGCAGAATCTTTTAGTTTGTTTGAAACTAAGACTCTGGTTGAGAATCCTACCTTCGTTGGCTATTTACCTTCTTTCTAAATGGATTTTCATTTCATACACCACCAGAGCTTTAAAAAGAAGACACAGAACTGTTTTGAACATACATGACATCACATCTGATAGCCGCCTTTGCTTCAAGGAATCAGCCAGGAGGAAAAAAATTGGGGATTAAAGACTTCTCACCTCCTCCCCCATAGACAAGCAGTTACATCTAAAATAAGAAAAAGAGAATCTCCCAGATATTTAAATGTTGCCATGTCTTTTTTAAAAATCCAATTGTAGAACTTCAAGTGTAGATGACTTTTGTGAAATTTCCCTAATTTTTAGCATATATTAACAGTGTGAAAAAAAAATCAAAAGGAATTCTTACTTGAAGTATAATCTGAAGTGAAATGGAAAAAATTCTTAGGGGTTACACAAAATCAAGATTCTTTGTTCAACAAGCAATGTCCCACTTCCACACTAACTAAAGATAGTTTCAAAGTTTCACCTGAGACCTTTCCAGGTCTGTTAAGTCTGTTCGACTTTAAGAAGTGAGACAGGACTCAAGCAGATACAAGGCAGGAACAGTGAGACCCCAGACTCAGATGCATTTCTAGAAAGTCCATGAGAAACTGCATGTAACGGACTCTTTGGTGTAGTAGAGCAGTGGGCTGGCAAATTGCCTCCCCACCCCTCAAGTGAGAAGATAGCTTCACACATATTCTGTCACTGGAAATACCCCAAATTTCCCATTAAGAGGGTGTTTACTGGTTTTCAAATCTGAGCTTAGAGGCTTTATATAAAGATACACAGCTCAACAGCTAGATGTTGACTGAAACTTTAAAAACACAAGTAACACTTATAACAAAGAACAAAGTAACCTTAAGATGAAGGACACATAAGTCCTGATAATATTAAATCAACTGCTCCAGCCTTGTTAATTTGTAAATAATTCGGTGTTAGCAAGAGGTTCTGAAATAACTGGTTTTAGTTCAAGATACGTTTGTTTTAGCTGAAAAAGCTTACTAGAGAAATCAGAAGTATCTATGACAATGAATATACAACAAAAAATAGAACAGATTTTAAAAAGTCTTGATAACTGACTACAGAGCATCTTGTAAGATACAAATGGTGTTCTATGACTTCATAGTTACATGGCTATATTACAGCACAAATCCTAAGTAATGCATTGGACAAGGACATAAACCCCATCCAGCTCTATTTTTCTCTGCATGCAATTTAAGTCAAACACTTTCAGATAAAGATCTGGCAGGTAGAACACAAACAGTGGTTTGTGACTACTAAAATCAGGCACTAGCAACATTGTTATTTGCTGATAACCTACCTAATATCAAAAACCTAGTGTTATATAACTTATTTCACAGAAATAGGTTTCAACCGTGAGATGCCTTTGAAAGATAGCATTCAATACTGGTTCTGGAGTCCTAAACTGGTTGGCATTCAAAAGGTGTAGAGTTTGAAGCCAGTACTGTGGCCTTGGGTAGGACTGATAGCACCTTCAGATCAAACAAAAGCACGTTTGTCGAGGATGGAAAGCGAACCGATCAATACAGACAACAAGGAATTCCATAAGGCTACACTGTTGGCTGACCTGCACTCATTTCAAATCACAGATCTCAAATATCAGATAGCCCAATGTAAAAATATTCATACCAATAAAATAACTCAATACATTTAAGTAAGAAACTGAACTATGGAAAAAAACCAAGAGCATTGACCCTACTTACTTGCACAGCAAGTGCATCACAGAATTTCCACATTGCTTACAGCAGTGAAGTTTTCCCTCTGAGTGGGTTCATTTAATTAACTCCAAGTCTCTGCCAAAAGGCTATGAACAACGCTGCCAGCTTTTGGCTCACCCCCAAACTATGCAGAGTAGTGACGTGGCAGGCAGCCATCTGCTGTGGCGATCGTGGAAGTAGCAAATGCCAAGATAAGCTCTGAAGCATCCTTAATACAGATGGACGTCGGCTACTGCAGATCAATAGAAGTATTCATCGCATTGCTTAAGCCACACAGCATCACTCGCATGCGATTGCCAAGAACTGCATCTTTCCTGGGCTTTTAACCAAAACATAAAAGTGCATTCTTCTGTCACAGACAAACCAATGACATCGGAGAGCTCCATGAACTCACAACTAAACAACAATTTGCAACAGGGCTATACAAGATTGAGCTTGACACTGCCTCTTACTGGAAGAGGCTGGGCTTGAATCCCTTCCATCAGCATGCTGACGTGAGTATTCCGTCTTCTGCACTTCAGCTGCAAAGAATAAAGACAGTTTATATATCTAGGCTGCAGTTACTAACTGTATACACTGAACTTTCTTTTCACTTTATTTTCACATAAACACTTTAAATCCAGGCTCAGCGCTTTGTAACAACATACTCTGAGAGAACCTAGTTACTAGCTCCCCTGTACCTCTCAATAAGCTCTCAGGTGCATCACTTAAAGGTTTTCTGTCCTTCTACCTCTACTTAAGCCTGTGACTCTTTCTGTGACTATTTCTAGACACCTGAGGACGAACAGGTCAAATACTCTTTAAGGCTCCTGGGAAAAGGATTTTTCTGCCTTTTGGATTCAGTATTTGTACAGCTACAGACGAAATTTATAATTTAGAGTTGTAAAGATAATCAAAGTATGAACTGTTTGTGTTCTGGGTGATCAGAGATCCTCAGTTCACAATAGAAAAGAGTAACAAGCTTTTTTTAGTTTCCATGAGATAAACTTGTTAGATGCAAGTTGACCAAACCAGGTGCTAACTGCAGCCAGCTGCAAGGTTTGGGACTCTGTGGGGGCTGTCCCCTTACCCACACAGGGTCAGCTCTTTCAGACAACCTTTCAGTAACAGCAGCAGTCCTGTATTAGTTGCTGTTGGACTGTGACAGATGAGTGAGACCATCAGCTGTACAGTTTAGAGTTGCTGCCCAAGAGCCACTCATCTCCTTGGGAGAAGAGGTGATAAACATCTGGTTTAATTCTGTTTCTGCCTCTCCGCAAAGGACAAGAGATGACATTCCTGTTCTTCACAATAAGGAAAGTTAATGCTGGATAGTTTTACCTTCTGTGATAACTGGAATAAACAATGAAAGATTTACAGCTGCAAGTGAATTGATTATACATCAAGATAATGTTCAAGAGTAAAAATCAATTTAAACCAAAGTGGAAGAGCTTCCTTCCTTAAAAGTAACCCTCAGTAGGAATCATGTTTTGCTCAGTTCACTGGTGATTTCAAATGCTTCTGTTTTATTGATTTTGGAAGGAGCACAAGCAATGCATCACACTGTTATTAAACTGTGACTATTTTACAAGCTGACATCTGTCACCTCACAGCACTATCTAACACTGAGGAAGCTATCAAAGGACAGGACATAAGGTGATGGGGGAGATGTTAAAGGGGATGTAAACCAAAAGTTATTACCATGTTCTTGCCAAAGGACTAACACAGTCCTTCTCTACCTACTACATACAGAAGTAGGACCGAATAAACTCATTGCTTCATATTTCAGCCTGATGGGCATGATGTTTAATTCTGTTCCTCACAGTTCAGGACTTCATAAGAGCAAGAAAAGTATTCAAATACTTGAAAGAACATTGTGGGTTTTTTATTTGGGTGTTGTTTGTTTTTTTCAATGAAGGCAAACATTGTAGATCTTCAGTAAGGGAAAAAAGCGCCACAACTTGTTGCCATTTTTGAGTACCAACAGGAACCTCCAATCTGGATAATAAATATATTTGATGAAATTTTAAGTAGTGACACACATGCTTTAAGCAAAGGGTATTTAACCAGTTGATTAACTGCACGACAGGTGTTCACAGTTCCCACTGATCAAATCACCACAAAAGAAGGTATTTTCCAAGTTCTATGGGAGCTTTGATAAAACGCTCACAATGATTCCCTCAAGGTTCATATCTAGACATCACTTATTTGTCCTGTATTTCTTTTTGCAGGTGGTGTTCACAGCTAATGACTCTGGTTATCGACATTACTCCATTGCTGTTCTCCTCAGTCCCTTTTCTTACTCAACTACAGCTGTAGTTAGTGAGCCAGTGGAATAGAAGCTGACATTAAGCATGAAAATTTAGATGTGTAAATTAAAATTTCCATAAATAAGAACTTAGTTTGACCGTAGCAACAGCTTTAGATTTCATGGTAAATCACTAAAGTGACAGACAAATCACTAACAATGACAGTCAAATGGCTTATTCACTCTGTTGACTTGACAAATAATGTGCATTGACTTTGTTTTCAAACACTTTTCTGAATAAAAGTATTCTGTGTTTCTGTATTCTCTAAGTTGTGCTCTTCCTAATACAACTTTGTAGTTTGAAAAAATATATTCACTTTAGAAACAAACACACTGAAACTCCATTGCTGGGATTCTGAGAATAAACTGAAGCCATACATGAAAAGCTAATAAACTACACTCCGTTCTTGCAAAGGAAACAAACCAAACATCTGAAAGGTGCCTTGTGAAAAGTACTCATACATTAAATGCAATCCATCACCTACCACCATTTAAAACTTATTACTGAAGCCTACAATAAACAAAGTCAGATGTGACTACTACCCAGGGCTCCCCATAATCATCAGATAAAAATCAGAACTGGGAGGTGAGTTTAAGATATAGAAACAAAAGTAGCTTGCAAGAAACAGCAAGGTAGAATAGCATTTAAGGCTGCTATGACATACTTAAACACAGTTAAAATGCCTTCTTTCTTGCTTTCCAGTATATTATAACTGGTAACACTTTCATGGAGAGTCCAAATCCAGTGTTGCAGAAAAGTATATCCATCAGACTTACATGAAGTTTATTCATGTGTTTCCATAAAAACTGTCCTCAAGTTGACCTAAAAATGACTTGCATACCTCTAACCAGACACTTTCACAACAGCTGTAAGATACAAGGGAAAATAAGGAGGATAATGGCTGATTCCTGAGACAACTAACTCCCTATCTAATGCCAGGAGAAGCACGGATGAATCTCATTCTTGTAACCCATATACATAAGGAAGATTACACATAAACAGAAATAAACATAGAGAAAAGCCATTAGGAGATTCAACAAAATAGCAAAGCTATCTTGGAGAAGTATGCAAAACCGAGTTGTGTGGCCTAATAAAATCAAAAGCTGAAAGCACATAAATATGAATAGAGAGTAAAGGATTCATTAGCCTAGGCTGGATCCCATCACAGCCTAACCTGCCCAATTTGCTGGCCAAGTGTCCTTTCTTTTTGTTGTTCTCTCAGGAACTGAGCACTAGAAAAAACATCACTTTGTCTGTAAACAAAACACAAGGAAGATACTTCTCCACAGAACCTCAGAATAAACAAACCAACACAATCTTTAGAACACTGTATTTCATAAAAGACAATGATAAAAAAGTACAAACATTTTCATGAACAACAAAAAAACCCAAAGCTATGATAGTACACAGGAAAATTCCCAGCATTTGTTTCAGTGCATTTTTCCATTAAGCCTATCTTACATACCTCTACAAATAAAATAATCTTAAGTACACTTCCTCTTGCTGATACATAAAGGATCTTTTTAATATTTTTAGTAAACATGATAAAAAAATAGACTGGCAAGATCCAGGGCATTTTGCACTTACTTTTCAACGCACTGTCTATTGCAAAATGGATTTTATATTCTACTTGTATCTGACATACAGCAAATGGGGTTATTATCATCTTAGCCTAGCAACCAGATTCCACTCTTTATATTTCTGTAATATTTTTACTTGTTAATTTGCAAGAGCATCAGGATCTTGTAAAATACCCCCTCTTCTCCATCCACGTTCTCTGCTTGAAGAGCAGACAACCTTAATTTGCCTTGTCAGCAATGCAAAAAGCTAATGTGATTGGCTTCTCTCTACTTTTTACAAGAATCATGAAAATATCAAAAGGGACGTGCACAACTTAGTTCTGCATCGCATTTATTTTGTTTGAAGGCACTGTCTATGTTAAAATTCACTACATGATAGGACTGAGTTCAAGCAGGTAGTATACAAACACTATTTTGATGTCATTTAAGATGGCAATTTTTAAAACTTCCCAACAAAGTGATAAAAGGTACTTAGAGAAGAATGTCGGTTAATTTATATTTAACACCC
>VZTU01027639.1:112379-124594 GCA_013400835.1 Zapornia atra | reverse complement strand
TATCTAAAGACAGACAAAAAGGAGACATTTCTCCTGACAGTGCTAAATCCAAGGAGGGTGTGGCAGAAGCCAAGTGTTGCTGAGGTCTTAGGGATACAGGTACCTCATCTTCTTGAAACAAATAATTCAGGTACTTAAATAAAGGTTCTATAGAGGAACTGTGGGCACTTAAAATAAGATTAAGTTGTTTCTGTTAGGCAGTAAGAGCATGCATTTGACCTGAGTGTTATACTCATTGAGAAAGTGTAAAAAAAATCCAATAGATTAAAAAGAATAGCATAAACTTTTCTATTTCCTATCTCTGTATGCCTTATATTGAGCTAATTGAATATAAAAACTTATCTTTTCCACATTTCCACATTATATTTCTTCATAAAGAAGTTCTAAAAGTTTAGGCTTAACTCTGCTAATGAAAAACCTTTTATTGATTTTAGTGGAACACAGATAGGTCTCTTTCTCACACAATTATTTCAGTAACTAACTCTTGCTTTCAGGAATTTCTTTAGTTAAATTTTTAGTTGGACATCAAAATTTTTAGTAGCCATCGAAACATACTGAAAACAGTAGGGCATATGTTTTGATGCTGTGACTGCATTGTTTAGCAAAACTGTACTGAAAAGGAATTACAGCAATTTACATCTTTTGCCTGATATTATACATGCACACACACACACACACACAAACACTCCCCCCCCATATGAATGAGACAGAACCTAAATTTATCAAGAAATTTACATTCAGTGATCTAACAAAAGAGAAAGGATGAAAGAGGTTATACACACCAGCAAACTTTAAACAATTATCCTAAATTTTACGGGGTCTGAAAACAAGTCTGTAATTAAATCAGGCTTTCCTGTAAAGGCATTTTGTGTGCCATCAGGTCTGCACTATCCTAAGGGGAATTAGAAGCATGAGCAGGCTCGAGTCCCTTCATTTTAAAAAAGTATGAAGTCAAGAGATGAAGGGTTAACCCATAGATCCTTGTTCCACATGATATCGGGAAGAGGAGGAACAGGAAACTGGCAGCACAGAGAACTACAAAGCCTTAAAATCAGTGTTGTATTTAGAAAACAAATAATAACAGGACAGAATAGTAACAGGAAAGGAGTACAACTTAAAATAAAAGCTTTAAAGGACTTGACAGCTGCTTCAGTTCTAGTAAATTCATACAAAACTATACTTGTATAGATCGGTTCCAAAATGACTGCATTTTAAAGATCGCTAGGTTGTTCATATACAGCTAATGCAGCCATTCTTTGCAAACCTAGCAGTATTCAACTTTCCTGTCTAGAGGAAAAAAATATCATACACAGTTCATTTGCAAAACCCCAAAGAATGACCAAATGAATGTTTTTTCTAGGTCTAGATTACAGCATTTTATATCCACACCCAATTGTATCTAGATTAGCATTTTATATCGACACCCAACTAAGCCTAGGACCAAACTATTTTAATTTAAACCAGAAATATGCACACAAGATGAATCTTACAAATAACAAATTCAACAGATGCATATTTGTTTTAATTGACCACAGACTGAGGTTGCAGATTGCTTGAGATGGAAATGTACCTCTGTGGGCATATTCTTGTTTCCTCATGCACGACACCCAAGATATTGCACACAGTTTAATGCTGGTATTTCCCCAAGATACTACTGCTGAAGTCCTAACCTCAAATCACTTGCAGTAAATTGTCAGTAAACAAAAGAAAAATGTTTTGATGTTTATGAAAAGCTATCCTGAACTCTCTGAAGTTATGGGGTTTTTTTCCAGATTGGAAGTGCTTCAAATAGACTCTTTCTTGTGGGATTTGACTCTTCAACTTCCATCTCCAGACGCAAACCAGAAGTGGAGAAGATGTTTTAGAGCTTTAAAAATCTTTATAACTCAGAGACCGTTCTAGAAAGCATTGCTATTAGACAGAAGGGAGTTGTTTCCAAACTGATTTTTTTCACTCCAGTTTCATTCTGTTTTCCAACCTTACTGCCAACACCAAGGCAGTAAGTTTTCCTCTTTCAGACAAAGCCCTGAAAGAAACTGAATTCAAAGTTTTAGTGTTGACCCAACTACTGGGGCCCAGTGATTGGTTGAGTTCTCAGCTGGAGCATTGGAAGTTGTATACAGTGAAATGCTGGCTCATTTCCTTATTTTATTGGTTTGTGTAAGTTGTGTGTGACCCCTCTAAATTATATACTGCCTGTTTGTTGTGTATTGATTTTTTTGTTAAAATGCTCAGGAGGTTGCATGACTTCATTTCTACAGAGAAATGCTTCATGAAATCTTAATCTACTTCAAAGTAGCTGCTACATTGTCAAAAAAAACCAACTCATATTTCAATTCTCACTATTCCAATTGAAATTATATTTTAGTTTACTTTCTATTTTCCAATTTTTTTTCCTTAATTCTTATGTTTGCGAATTTATCAGTAAGGAGTACGGTCGCTGAGACAGTATTCAGTAATCCGCCATTTTAAGGACTCCATTCTTGAACTGGATGAAGTGTTTACAAAGACATGAACTGTTCAGTCATTCAACACAGATTTCCATCCAGCATACAACATAAAAGTCTGTCTACTAGCAGCAATTAATTAGTCTTCCCACTCACTCTTTTGATGCTCACATTTCAACAGTCATTTTTTATTTAAATATCAGACAGTGCTTAAAAGCCATCTGTACAGAGCAGATCATAGTTCTTTCATACAATCTTCTATGAGGAGAAAACCTGTTCTCTATGCAAGTTGCAAAGGTATCCCCCAGTGGTGGATGCATTACTGAATTTTAAAAGATATATTTTTGCTTTCCTCTTCAAGGAATGATTAAAAAATAAAAAGCACGTGCCTCAATCAACATAGAGTGACAGAGATGGGAGTGACTGGTAGCCTCTCTATTCCCTTACTGTAGTTTGTAGTGAGACATAAACTTAGGGCATTGCTAATGGGTTTCATGTCCCCCATGAGAAAAATGGAAAAATGGATTCTGGAATCTTTTCCAACTCCTTTCACAAGCATATTGCACGGGCTAGGTACCTAACTGGAGATGATCACTTCTCTCTGCAATCATCAGGAAAAGAGAGAAACCTTACTCCATACAGCAGTTGGAGTTGACACTAGAGAAGACAACTCAAATGGTATTGCTCACATAAACTCTGAGTCAAGGGGATACTACAGCCTTTGGCAGAGGGGGATAGGGGATAGGGAGTGTCTCTGCATGGCAGCAGCTGGATGGGACAAAAATCTGGAGCCAATATTCCCTCAACATACAGGACTTGTTACATTGTCTACACTGGCCTTCCTAGGACCTTCTAAACCAAAGGGTGATAGCCACCAGGTAGGTGTGCACTTTTCATTATCCTACAGGCTGCAGACAAAAAGACCCCATGTGATATGAAGGAATATCAGCCTACGCTTTGCTGGACGTGAGGCAGGGAGAAGCAAAGAGGAGGGTGGGAATAAGGAGCAACAAATATGGTCAGAAATTATAATCAGATAGATGAAGGGATGTGGCAGGTTTTGCAGTAGTACCTGGGATGTCCCACCAGGATTAGTAGCAGCAGAAAAGGGCACAGACCCATGACATACTTTTCCTTCCCCTGATCCCCAAGTCAATGATCAGGTATATTTTGCAGCAGGGTCTCTAGTCAGGCTTCTCCAACGCTTTAGTCCCTGTTTATCTGTTTGAAGTTAAGATTGGCTGACCTACTAGGATAACCCTAACACCTCCAGTTTGTAAGACTGGCATTAAAGAATGCCTCCAAATTTCAAATTTACAAAATTTTATTAAATTTAGGATGAAACCAAAGTTCTAGGTGTCAAGAATTCCCCACAGCAAAAAAAAAAACCCTCAATTTTATAACCCAGCTTAGTAAATTAATATGTTCCTATATTAAATATTCCATTTATTAAATATATAAAGAAAGTAAGCTCTTCTAAACTGTGATGGTGTTTATTTTACTAACAATCTTAATTCTACTTCACATTCATGTCAAACTCCAGCTAATGTTTCAGAAATGCTCAAGCACTTTCACATGCATTTCCAACATGAAGTAAAAGACTTCTGCTACAGAATTTCCACAATTGCTTTCTGTTTTAAAGCAAAACTAAAATTCAATGTTTATACTTCCCAATCTTTCATTGCATACGTGTATTTAATCTTGGAATAGACCGTGAAAATTTCTGTTCCCAGGGACAACAGCTGATGTTTCTAGTACCTTAAGCTGCAATGTACTGATGGATTCTGATTACCAAAATATGATATATTGCTCAATATATGCACAGACAGTGGTGTCATTGTTCAATTTTTGAGATACTGATGGATGCACAGAATTAGAACTTGCCCTTTCAAGTTAAGCACAATATTGCAGACATTATCTACCCTGCTCTGTAAACTGAAAAAAAAGGAAACAAGCAAACAAAAAAACCCCAAAACATAATAAAACCCCACCGTATATTAGATTCATATTAAATAGCGATTTAAGTATGCATAAATGAAACAATAACAAAATCATCATGGAAGAAACAGAGTAGTTTTAGAAAAGTATTGTTCACTAAACTGTCAAGACATAACAGGAAAAAAGAAAACCATGCTGATGAGGGAAGGAGTAGTTATATAACTAAGAAGGAAAGGAGGGGAGAGAAAAAATGGTAATATAGTACAATCTGAATATATATAACAAAATATTAAATTCCTAGTAGCACTTTAAATGGAGGGCCTTTAATGCTGATTTATATATATAATTACTGAGCTTCCATAGGATCTTTTCTACATTAATTGAGTTCCCATTGTTTATTAAAAGTCTATTTATGTAGGGTGAGAAATGACATAGATGTTCTATTTCTATTACATAGTTTTTAAACCTCAGTAAATAGCATTTTAGGAATGATTTGGTGTTTAATTAGTATACAATAGCACTCCTCTTAAAACTAAATTAAGTTCTTATTTGAGGCACTTAATTTAAAGTGTTAACCAAATGTGCATACCTGCAAGGTGGTAATTTCAGATTTGTGGTAGCAGTCAAGGTCTAGTAATTCTGCAATGCTAAAGGTTAGAAAGTCTGAATTCCATTCTCAACTAGGTGATTTTTAACCTAATTTGCCATGTACCCAAAGTGATCACCCTGCTTCTATTTTTCATGCTTTAATTATTTTTGAAATACAATCACCAAAGGAATCAGTAAAATAATATAAAAATAATGCCTAACCAAAAATGGTTTTGCTGTTGTTATATCTTTTATGTATTTGTGAATATTTGGCCAAAACTAGCATTAGACAGTTGAGGTCTCACTTACTGTTCCAACAACTTCATCTTAAGAAAGTGAAAAACATCTTTAGTATGACCAGTGGCATTTTCCTCACATACTGTCATCTTCTTTGCCTTGCAACATGCAGAAAGAGCCCATCAGGTCTTGCTATTTTACTGGCTATCAAGTGTTAGAAAAAGTCAGAGCTAGAGAATATCAGCACAATACCACTATGCATTTGAACTCAGAGCATATGAAGCTATTCTGAACTTTGCCATTAAACTTACTGTGTAAGCTTGAACCAAGCCACGTGTTCCGGTGTAGATCCAAAGGCAAAAGGAAAAGGCTGAAGCCTGCAGGAGGTAGTGTTGAGGGAAACCCAAAACCATCCCATAGTGCTGTTGGCGATTGCTGGGTTCCTAGACATGGTGTCCCATGCAGTCAGGAGACTGCCTGCTAAAAGGGACAAAATCTGCCAGCACAGCATGCCTAGACCTGACTAGTAAGCAGCCACATCAATAGGGAAAAATCCCTTCCCAGGCTTGCAAGGGCTCTCTGTACCCCCTGGAATGCTTTACTGTAGGAGAGGTTCTGTCATACAGTCAAAGGAGCAGATCACAATGGTACTATCACACCCTTAGCAGATCCTCCCAGGCTTCCATGTGGAGTACAGCTAAGTGATTTTCAGAGACAAGTATAGCTTTTAGAAGTTTTGCTTTCCTTTTAGTGTGGAAGAGTGAGAAAACATTGAGACTTTTAGAAATCACAACTTTCATTTTCCAGTAAATTCCATTCAAATGTGAAAAATATGCTAAATTTTGTTGAACAAACACATTAAGACAGTCAATCAGCAAACAAACCCAAAACAAGACTATCTCTTGTGCATAATCATTGAGTCATCTTACCCTGCTCATCCTTCTCCTTTGCCACTCTCATATCAGTATCTGGCTCAGGAGAGTGGCTCTTAGGAGGCAGGACATTTTCTGGGAGCTCACCAGAGCAGGTACTATTAAGTATCCAGGACTCCCAACCTCACTAGTAGCCCATACAACAGGCACCTAAGGTACTGGATATTTTCCAACACACCCTAAGGCCATAAGAACTTTAGGAGCTCCTTGGTCAGGCTCCTAAACGTGGTTCTCGCTCTTTGTATTGTTAAACACAACTTGGGATATCTTCTGCTTGAGCTGCTTGACTGATACAGTACTGGAGGCTAAAGGACAATTGAGACTTTTCCTCTCCCTGGTAATCCACCTGCTTGGCAGAGGTCAAACCACTCATCTGCTGATGGCTTCTGAAGACTGAATTTACATCAGCAATGTCTTCAGGCATCTGGAGTTAAAAGAGAAAAGCCTACTTTTGCTATTACTTTTAAAATCACGTAAAAGCATGGTTGTGTCCCTGACTGATGACACACTGATGAGCTGCATGTGGTCAAGGATATTTCAGAGGTGGAAATGAGCTTGTTGTAAAGACAAAACAGGGTGAAGAGTGCATCTGACTTTGGTGTTACCTGTAGTAGTACATTGCTCATAGTATAGTGGATAGAAGCTTTGGAAGAGGTCAAATGGGAAGGAAACCTCCATTTTGCAAGGTTGAAATGTGTGTTGTACTTCTGCTTCTTTTAAAACATTCCCAGTAATTTCTCATTAATAAAGCATCAGCTTTACTCTGATTTGAGACATAGTACTAGCCAAGATTGTACTATGGTGGAAAAAAAAATCAGGTGAATATTCAAGAATCCAGAACTGTGAGACCCTGAGCCACGCAGCAAAAAATTATGAATTTTAATTCAACTTGCAGTGACATAACTAACAACTTTTCTAAAGCAGCAAAAGAAATATCTTTGATTATTGAATCTCAGCCTGTGATTATCATGATTTTCTAGGTGCTTGAAATCCCAGAACCTGATGGATTTTGAAAGCTCACAGGATGTGTTTTATGAACATAACAAATCTTCCTGGGTGATGTTTCATAGAGTACGTGAATGGATCTTAATCCAGGATTTGTTTATAAAATAGTCTAGGATCTGGCTCCCCCAAACTAGTTTTCTTGTCTACTTTACTTGGTTAATAAACAAGTTAATGAAATAACTCAACATTTTAATATGTGTGGTAAAAAAAAAAGTTTTCATATGTTTCAAACTGTCCCATTTCATGTATAAACAGGTATCTTTTTGTCCCAATGCAGTTTGCTTTTTCCTTTGAGGCAGCTAAATAAAAATATTGAACATAAATGGGTTATTCATCAACTTTTTTATTTTTTCTTATTTTATATTTTATTTTATTGTTCTATTATATATCATTATTTTATAAAATAATTCCTGTAACTGTAAAAACTAAACAAAGGTCTTCTGTGTTTTCAATAATATAAGTGTAATATCTGCAGTGATGCTGAGAGGCAGCTCTGAACTTCCAACAGTATGTACCATCTCCTTCCCATTAGGATACAACAGAGAACATAGCTGTTGTGGTTTTGAGCGTCTGGGTTCCAGTGGAGGAGGGGGCTGCCATGTCACTTGGGAGCGGGGAGAAGGAAGAGAAATTATGAATAAAGTTGACTCTGCAAAGAAGTGGAGGGAGAGGTGTTTTAAGATTTGGTTTTACTTCTCATTATCCTACTCTGGTTTCAGTGTGTGTGTAATACATGAGATTTGAGATTTTATTTTTTTTTATTCTGTGCCTAGTCTGTTTTGCCTGTGATGGTAACCGAGGAATGATCTGTCCCTGTTCTTATCTTGACTCCTAAGCCTCTCAATATATATTTTCTCCCCTGTACAGCTGAAAAGGGGAGTGATAGAGCAGCTTTGGTGAGCATATGGGCTTCAGCCAGTGAAGGAGAAGGTATGGTTGTTGCAGGATGTGGAAGACAAGGATAAAGATATGTCTACAAGCTTCATTAGACCTTTCATGTATGTCATCCTCTACACCCGTCAGTTGTCTGAACATGAAAATGTTTTTAGTAAAAGAAAACTGTTTGCAATTAGCTTCTTTGCCTGAGCAGTATAGAACTGAAACAGAAACTTGAAAGTTTTAGGTCCTGACATTCCTGTAACTTTGTTACTACTACCACTTAAAAATACAAAAAAAAAAAAAAGGAGTGTCTGTAGTGAGAGGTAATATTAGGGGTAAGATTAGAACTCTTTTTTTTCCTTTTTAAATCCCGGCTGGTGTTAAACATGGTGTTATTTTTTTTTTCTTTTATCCAGACAGATTAATTAGAACTGAATCCTGCAAAGACTGTAACAAATGAACATTGTTAGTCCACAGGGAAAAAAGATTTTTCCTGGCCAACAGTTTAATTCTTATGAGTTGTGAAAACGTCCACTCTTAACTTCCATATGGGTTTATGGTAGTAATAAAAGCCCATAGTTTTAATAAGAAGCCATAGTAAAGTTTTCAAGGCACTCCATGCAGACCTAGTTCCTACAGGAGTATCCGTGCAAGAAAGCTTAGCTGCTTCAGTGATACAAGGGTGGGTGTGTTCAACTCCATGCTTGCAGGAGTCAAAGACATAGCAGGGCATGGGGGACAAAACGAGAGGACAGCCAGCAGAAGATGATCCACACCACACAGAAATCTATGCTCATCATCTGTTAGCAGACCACTGTGTTCTCAGGTTGTCACGGGGAACAAAATTGCAGGTCAGCTCCTTACGTACAAGAGTGCATCAGAGTTGGCCAAAGGATTCGGCCTTTCCAAACTAAGGAGTCTACCGCCTAGTTTGAATGTGGCAAAGTGAGGAAGATGTGCTACAAATTGAGAGACCAAAACAAATATCAGCACTGTAGAACTTATCATTGAAAATGAAAGAGAAGGTGGACTTTCAGGCTATTATACCTGACACAGCAGGTGGAAGGACTTCACAAGTATCAGAGGCTTGAATCCTGAAAATGTGCTAGACAGAACAGGACAACAGATGGTGACTTCAAAAACAACTTCATCTGATCTAACCAGATGTCAAACCTTTACTAAACAAAACTGATCTTCCTGTCCTTTCCTCAGTTCTATTTTTTTTTCTTTCTTGTTTTCTTCTTCTCTTTTACTTTTTCTCAGAAGGTTGCTCTTCTGTTTGCTTGTATTAAACATTTTAGTGTAGTTATTTTGTTTTTTCAGTGAGAAAAAAAATCATAAAAAGATGCCTTAAAGAACTCATGAGATTTTGGAGCAGCTGCTAAGATCCCATGCTCTTCCTTTCTCCACGTACAGAGGTATGAGAAAGCAGCAGTCAGAATTTAAAAACCTTGTTTTTGTTTTGTATGAATTTTCTTGTTATGTCTTCAAGGAAAATAAAATAAGACCCTCTATGCCATCTCAGCTAATAATTTCCTCTTTAACTATTGCCCCTCTACTCCAAAAGGTACCATCTTTTAAAATAAACCAAAAAGCTATTAGAAGAAAAAAAAGAATCTTCATAAAGACTCTCTGCATTTTATAGGAACAGGAATAAAGACTGATAAGAAAAGGGAGGAATCAGTAATTTAATTTTGTTCGGGGGTTTTAGGGTTTCTTTAGCATTCTAACACAATCACTTATTTTCACTTCTGTATGTTTAGTGAAGAGCCAAATAAACTTCCAAGAGTAAGTATTTGCAATGAAAACGGACTAGGTTAGTTCTAGAACTTTGAAGCCCTTGCAACTCATTTAACTCCTTAGTATGATGGAATCATGTTAGCACCTTTAACCTGAGCCAATTTGTTCCACCAAAATTAACAAACTTAACCATTGAGCTTAACAAATGGCTGCATGTGAGAGGAACCAGGAAGGGAAGAGCACATGTTTCAGAGTCTCTAGCTGTGGTTCACTGCTTGCCAAGAATTTGCTCTGTGAGGAGAAGACTGGTATGAAGGTGTCACCAGACTTTCAACTTCAGACACATTTTACAGAAGCCTTAAAGCAGAGCATATAATTAGATATACAGTGATCACTACTGTATATCTGTATGTATTAATATATTGCTAAATAAGCAAATTAAAGCCACACAAAGTAGGTTTTAAAAATGGGGTCATCTCACATTTTTTTTACTGAGTGAAATAGTTACTTTGCAGTTTATTCTGAGTTCTGGAAACACCTAGAAAACTATATGCTATTAACAATATTGATTATTGATTAGAAAATTCTTTGCCTGTTATTAATTGCCTAGAACAGATACAGAACTAGATAAACCCTGATAAAGGCGACATGCTTTCATTTCACAACTAATTATAACACTTAAAGGAAAAAGTGTCTGTTCTGGTGACTATAGATAAATTTTAATCTCAGCTACAACCAAAACATCATTATTAACACAAGATACTTGAGTTAATCTGCTTTTTCCACCATGGCCTACCTGACACAGTATATGTTTAATGCTATTTGACCATTTGTCTCTGAAACATAGCTCCACATAATAAGGGTTTAAATTGATGAATGGAATGAAACATACAGTTGAAATCCTGTGCTGTTGAGCCAAAGGGGGAAAAAAAATTTTTTACAGCATGCTTTGGTTTGGTCTCAATCAATCAAACTGAATCTTCAATGGCACTGGTAAATGTATTTCTTTCCTGAAACAATTGCTACTAATTTAAGATTTAAGCAGAAACCTGAAAGAAAACTTGATGTGATATATTAGCAGAATTGTAAATATAATAGTTTTTTTCTCAAGAAAACTTGACAAGCCTTTTATGTCAAAGGTTTCATAAATTAATCAGGTCACCGTAGACCTAATTAATTTATGATAATGCTAATAAGGATGACAGAGAGGTTAGTTATTTTTCTTCCATATCTGAAATTCAAAATAACTAGCAATAAAGGGTATAATGATAAAGCCAACTCAAATTCATAAAATTGACAAATTATACATTAGCTTATGTAACCTCACATCTAAGAAATGCTTTTCAGATAAAAGTCATTTCATTCTGTATTCTCAAGCCAAATATTCTCCAAAAAAAAAAGGTTCAACAAAATATCTTCGTATTGTCAGATCCATTGATAATCCTTCTATTATATCCAGATAACTATGGATTCACCACACAAAACTTTCCAGACAGCCTTAACTGGGGAGATATACTTATATGATTGTATTCTGAATCAGATAATAAATGTTTGGCTTACATTTTTTTATATTTTCTCACTTTTCTCTTAGCTTCCCACTGAGCATAGAGAATGTGCAAGTTTGGTAAATGCCATTAAAAAACTTGCTTTTATTTCAGCACAGCAGTAATCAGATGCCTAAATTAGCTGACTTTCCTGGATTTTGTTTTGCTTCCCGTCTTCTGATACTGCAAAAGTTGCATCCATCCAAATGTTTAATGAAATGTCTGCAGACATATGTGAAAAATAAGATTGTGCACATTTTTTTGCAATAGAATCCAAGTGTAACTGACATATAACTTGTTTAACAGATTATTTCCACCTTGAAATATTTATGAAAATCCTAATTTTGTTTTCTGACAATTGTTTTTCTGGCAGTGAATCCTGCAGTTTAGAGTAGCCTATCATTTTCCATTTTAAAGAGCTCTTCTGTTGCTTTTAAGATATCAAACTTTAGCTGTTTGAACTGCATTTTCTATTGCACTTATCTGAATCCAGATACTTTCAGAAAAACTGAACTCTTTCAACAAAACAACCCATAACCGCACTGCTAATAGATAAGGCCAACATTCAGTTCACCGAGAGACTTTCAGCATATTCTGGTTTAGTTTCAGACCTGCACCGGTGAGGTGGAGCATCACTTTCTGAGTAAAGGCTATCCTCAGAAGTCCACATCAGTTCAGCCAAATTAAATTATGCAAGCCATAGCTTCTCCAAACTAGGGATGACCCCGAGCATGCCCCATCCATGATGGCATCTTTGGGCTTTCCCTGCTTATGAAGCTTGGTAAATGGGTGAATGATGCAACAAAAGAAATAGGGTTTAGCAGAAAGGCAGAAATCAACTTGCCACTTGAGTAACCAGGGAAAGACTAGAGTGATTTGTAGTCATTACAAAAGCGGTAGCTTTT
>VZTU01027639.1:84207-112326 GCA_013400835.1 Zapornia atra | reverse complement strand
GTTAGCACACAGCACCAATGTGCTTGAAGGAAAAATGGATAAGCCTGTGATCAAGGCACTTGGTCGCAGGAAAATTACCACTGATGAGACCGACTACTTGAGTAAGTGCTTACGGTCGTGAACAAAGGATTGCAAAATTTAGCCTGAAGTTTGTAAACACACACCAAATAAAAATTATCAACCTAATCCCCGCCAAAAGAAACAAGAGGAAGAAAAAAATATTAATTGAATTGTTGAATAAAAACAATTAATTATAATATTAAAAGATAATTGTTAAAATATAAGATAATATAATATTTTGTTAATTACATACTATGTAGTCATTACTCAATTTTAAAAGGGCTGTAATGCACAATGCTCTATTACAATAGGACAATTTGTAAAGTTATTACTCAATGTCATTAAATGAGAAAAAATTAAGTCCCATATAAATCATGCATATAAAGAAAGTACATGTAACCTTAAAGATAACATTATTGACATAAAATGTATCTATTGCAATTCCACGGAAAACTGCATATTAGGAAAAAAAAATTCAAACAAAACTCCTGAAAGTACAACATTAAATTTGCTATAATGAAATTTTTTGCTGTGGCTTATGATCTTCAAAGCTAAATGCAAATCATTTGGTTAGCTTTTAAGATGATTGTACTTTGCAGTCACACATGTGGGCACAGTCAGTCATTAATTGTTGCTTCAGAGCCAGCAATGTGAAAAAAAAGTTGTCAATGTAGTTTCATTCAAAGACAAAAGTGGTTTTATCTAAACACCTCCATTTCTATGGTTTAATGAAGTTTTTTGGCATGAATAAATGTCAAATGGGAGGATTTCCTTTTGGATGAAGTCTTGGCTTTCCTTCTGTCAGAACACAGAAAATAAATAACCAGTGATATACAATTTAAGAAAAACAGTTCCAGTGGGATGGATGTAAAGGACTTGTATCAATCCTACAATGTTGCCCAAATCCAAAATTCCAAAATTCCAAAATTCTTTAAACCTTTGTGGAGATGCCACCATCTCCAGAATTGTTTCTATCAACATTCTCAGGAATCTGCTACTCCGAATGCCCCAAAGTTATTACAAGACTCAAGTCCTGGCTTCACAAACCAGAGCTTATGACTTGTATTGCAAGACAAATGAGGTCTGCATTCCCAATACATCTTCCTTGGATCAAGTTTGCTATAAAAGAAAGATGGACACAGACTTCTCCGTATTTCATTCACAGACTAATGTACTCATTGAAGAAGCAGAAAATCAAAAATTAAATTTGGGATTTGAGGCCACATGAACAGAAATTTACCCCGTTTACTCACTTCAAGGCATTGTATTCCAAGAGCTAGCATTTAAGTATGTGGGTAGCAGAGGATGTTTAAACATTCTCCACACTTTGATGTTCTTATTTGCATATGATTCCTCAGTACTCATTAAATTTACTAGTAGATATGATTCTGTAAGAGTTAGCATATTGGTAGTTGCAAAGCCTAGAATCTCCTGTGCTAATGAATCCTTAAATACTGAAATATCACTTACGTGAGGACAGGATCATAGTAGCACAGGCCCTGGTCTTAATATCTTCTTAGGAAATAAAGTTTCTTTCTGAATAACTGAAGCATTCTGTATAACACTGCAAGCTAATAATACAACAGCAAGCAAAACCGCCTTGCTTTGTTTCAAGAAATTTTCTCCCTTTTTTTTTAAATTTACCACTAGGTACTGAAAGCAATTAAGATTAGACAATCATTATGTCAGCTATTTGACATTAATAAATATTAAGAACACTGTACAATGTGTTATAGGCAAAATCTACAGATGTCCTCGGATTCATTTTGCATCTTCTCTGTCATTTCAAACATGTTAGGAAATATCACAAAACACTTGATTAGCTTTGAGGTGTTAAAAAAAATGTTCACACTAGAGCTCTCTTTGCAGTTTGGCCAAGTGGGAAAAATAGTGCAGAATCAGTAGGAGTTGTTACAAAACAGTTCCTTCAACAAGACTTTAACATAAAAAAAATTCATATTCCTAACCTCACTCAATTAAATACTTTTTTTAAAAGTTAAAAATAGGATAAGAGTACTGAAATTTCTTCAAACTATTTTATAATTGAAATCACCAAAGAAGAATGAGTTCATGAGCAAAATACTAATGCAAGTTATTACTCATTCAACACACGTGGATATCTCTGATCTTTCTAGAACTGGTTCAGTAGTAGCTGGGCTCATGCAGTCCTAATGTAATGGCCCATGCAATCATAATCATAACACAATGAAGAGCACACGTCGTACTAGCCTTGGCTATTGGAGAGATTAAATACCCTTAATTGGTTTGTTAAACTGGTATAAAGGTGGAATATGGATTTTAGTTTCCAACTATTCTCTGTGTATCTTAGAGAGTTTCCCTAGAATATCCGTGAATAAAGAGATTCATTTGGGAAAACATGAGCTCTAACTGGGATTGCAGTTTAAAGGGTCATTAAAAGCTAAGTTCATATTATAAAAGCTAAGTTCCTCTCGAGAACTTTTGAGGAGACATTCATGTTTTGCAATGTCAGTGCAGATTATTTTGCAGAACATTTTAGCAGAAAATGCAACCCAAATATTCGCTCACTCTCTCTGAACTACTTCAGAGATTCCAGTCAGGACAACAGTATGAAGCACTCCTGCAGAAATCTCCTGCCTGAGGAATAAACAAAGGATCTTCAGAAAAATGTGATTCTCAAACTCATTTGAAACATATCAGTGATTTGAAGGTATCTTGCCAAGGTCCAAATATATTGGTATATATGCAAAGGTCCATTCATACCAAGTATATATGTCTTGGTACATAACAGGATACCAAGGACCTTCATATCCTGCCAAGGTCCATTTTGTGAGGATAGCAGCCTATTGGATGAAAGCACATTTCTCTAATAATTAATTACTTTATCCAAGAATTCTCTCATATTTAAGCCATAGCTTTCATGGTACAATGCATCATAATCACAAAGTTTTTTGGATTTGATGTGAGATCTGTGAATTAACAGTTTTGGTTTGTTATGGGCATCCAAAAAGAACCTTTTTAAGGAAATGTAAACTGATAATAGATACCTCAATTCTTTTCCAAATGGAAGTAAAAACTGCTATGCAATGTTCTTCAAACTTGCAAAATACCCATTCCACAAGGGAAGAATCTTCAGTCTGGGAGAAACACAAGCTATTGAAATGGTGGAATCATTTTTAAGGCGTGTCTCAGGTATACCAAATTTTACTAAGATCTATATTTAATTAATATTTTATTAGTACTGAAGAACATTTACCAAGAGATAACTTCATCCTGTTCACAAGATTTTCAGCTTAGTAATTACCATTAATCTTTGGGGTTTTTTATTCATTGCAAAGATGCTGAAGAATTGCTCATGCAATGACTATTCTAATGATAGTTCCACAGATTTTGTTCATTGGCTAAGCTGTAAATCATTTTGAATAGCAACATGTTTGGAAGGAGCAGGACTTAAATAAAATATTCTTTCTTATATTTTAAACACACTGAGATTACAGATTTCACAGGGGAAAGAACTACATGATGATTTGATTTTCCAAGAAGGGAAACGGTAAACAAGTCTTTCTAATAAATATTCAGTCTCAATTAGAAAATGAGATGGTGATTTGCTACCTACCTATGAGTGTGTGATTGCAAAGAGAATACATAAAGACACTTAGAGACCTTTTCAAGTTAAAAAAATCTTCTGAATTTTGGAGCTCAGGACATGCAGAACTCACTGCTAGTTAGCAAAGGGTTAAAACAAAAAAAACCCTCAACATTATATTTTCATATTGTGTGCTTTAGGTCTTGCTTGTGGCTTTAATTGCTTTTAGGCTGAATTCAAATTTTATAGTGGTATATATAGTTTCCCTTCTTTTAACATGATAAACAGTTTAAAATCTTTATTTCTTTCCTTATAAAGTTTTCTTTAACAGAAGTTGGTCTGGGGTTTTTTCAAGGGTCTCTAATCCATCAGCCTCCTATAGAAATATGGATTCCATCTATATAATCTGGTGATTCACTATCAACTTCTTGCGTACCTTACCCAGAGGAGTCATTATTTTCTATTGCTACTGCCCTCCCTGGGTATCTAAGTGTCAGTTTACCCTCTTCTGATGCAGCAACAGAGTGATGGCCGGTTTTCTCTTATGGACCATAAATCTCTTTTAACCTGTTGAAAATCTGTGTTCTGGCAGAAAATTCTAATTATGTCATAGATATCCGACCCAATTTCAGCTGATTTAAAGCACATTTTTGTGTGAATGGACCAGTGAGTTGAATATGACCAATTATCAGCCAGTAAGCTGAATCTCTTTGAATGACAAAGATCTAGAATATACCGGTTCATGTCATATGCATGGTTTATCAGCATTTTTAATTCATATTTAATTGCAGTTGCTAAAATAAAATATTGGTGTTAATTAATTGCTGAGAAGCCCCTGTTGAAAAATCCCACTTTGACGTCTCTGCAGACAGCAATTTTTTGAACCCTTTGGTTTTTCATGCTACATCGTTTCATGTTTCCTTTATTTAAGTTATATAATGCTAATTTTTTTCAGAATATCATGTGGTACAAATGAAAAAAATCTTCCTAATTCCAAATTCATTCCATCAAATTGATCATCTTTTATCAAACAAAATTGCCACTCCTGCTAAAATTACAACATACCTACCTGAAATCACACATTCATAAGGCCTGTTCATAGGCTATAGAAAGTCACTCAAGTTCTCACAAGATCATACTTGTCCAATTCATTAGTAGGACGAAAAATCAGATCAATTAAATCCTATTTTTAGAGTAGACATATTTTATCAGTGCTCAATAAAAGGTAGAAGAGAGGAGGGTAAAATTAATCACTGTGCAGAATCTGTACAGAGGTAGCACGAAAGCAGTCTATTTATTCCCCTACATTTGAACTGAGCAGGTTATTTCCCTTTTTTTGATACCTTTTCTCTCCTACAGTCCTGCCGCAAATTTCCAGTTTTTTAATACATGCTGGTGATGCAATGTTACAAATAATAAGCCTATTATAGTTCCTTGATGAGTTTGAATTCTTAAAACAGTGTTTCTATGGGAGTTCCTTTTATTTGTCCATTCTCAATAATAATGTATGACCTAGAATAGATGTATACTCTAGGTGATATTAAACCAACTCAATTCTTATTACAAGATTTTTAAAAAAATTTATCAATGTGTTAATGCTGCCAAGCCATAACATTAAACCCTTTGACAGTATAAATCAAAGTCCCTTTATCTTCCAATCCATCAGTACATTTCTTTGCTTAAAATTTATTGCCCTGGCAGTTGCAAATATGCAGGGAAAGCCAGTTACTGTAAAGATTTACATCACTAACATTTTTTTTCAGGATAAACAATACAGAAAGATATACTCTGTGTGTGTGTGTGTGTGTGTGTGTGTATGTGGAGAGAGAAATGCACTGAGCCAGTTACTTTTAAAAATCAGTTTATTTTTCATTCTATTATTTCATTTTTGGTTTACATATTACTTTGACATTTTTTGCTTTGACATTAATACTGAATATCAACTTAAACAAACCTTTTTTTCATTTTTAGAAGGACTATTCCAGCCATAAATACCCCTGCTAATTTCAGAAGAAACTCAGCAAGATCCTAGCCTGGGGGATATAAGGAAGGATGGAAAAACAGGACTGGGGATAGAGGAAAGATGTATTTGCATAGCCTATGGCTATAATCTAGGTCTTTTTTTTAATAATAAATCACAATAAGTGCAGAAGTTCTCAATACTGGGTGATCTACAAGACTTCTTATATCCTAAACCTAATGGTGATCTGACTCTTCATAACTTACTTGAGAAATAAATTATTTCCTGCTCTTGGTAGGTAAGGTTCATCGCTAGATGCTTCCCATCAGCTTGTATGAAAAAAACCCCCAAATCCGCAGTCTCTATGTAATTAGTTGTGTCTGAATTATTTCTACTGTAGAAGAAAATGCAGGCAAAGTATGATTGGTATCTATAGAGGTAGTACACAGGCACTGATTATGAACACTAGATGTTGCCACATCCATCATTTCAGCACAAAAGTAATTTAGAACTTAAAGTTGAGCAAGAAAGCTTTGATGCTCCACGAAAGTTTTCTGACTGCAAAATAATTCTTTTCAACAAATAGAGCTCATTATCACGAAGGGCCATGAAGATGATCAGGGGGCCAGAGCACCTCTCATGTGAAGATGGGGTGCGAGAGTTGGGCTTGCTCAGTCTGGAGAAAAGAAGGTTCTGAGGTGACCTAATTGCGGTGTACCAATCCTTAAAGGAGTCTTACACGAAAGTGGGAGAGGGACTGTTCACTGGGGAATATAGAGGTAGGACAAGGGGCAATGGCTTTAAGCTGAAAGAGGGTAGGTTTACTTTAGATGTTAGGAAGAAATCTAATATGAGCGTAGTGAGGCACTGCAACAGGTTGCCCAGAAGGGTTGAGGAAGACCCATCCCTGCAACCATTTAAGGCCAGGTTAGAAGGGGCTTTGGGCAACCTGGTCTAGTGAGGGTGTCACTGCCCAGGTAGGGGAGTTGGAACTGGATGATCTTTGAGGTCCCTTCCAAGCCATAGCATTGTACAAATAAAAACCCCAAACAAACCACCAGGGTCTTTTCTCCATCCCGTCATACAGCCAACATATCATCCATATTTAAAGATTCAAGCACTGCTTGCTTTGATTGAGTCTAGAGCTGTGAAATTAATCTTGTTTCATAGCAAGTAAGAAGTATCCTAAAAGTTTAAGTTTTCGTTGTTCTGGGGTTAGGTTTAGTCTGTACATGATAATTTTTATTTGTTTTAAGCAAATCAACACTGCCTCTAGTAAATGTGGTCCTCTTTTTCACCTGCATCTATGTATGCTTACCATGTCAGTTGCCTCTGAGAAAAGTGACACCCACCACACAAAAGAGCTTGATCTTAGGCCAGGGTGGATTAACTAGTGATGGAACTTAGTCTCTAATTTTAACATGCAAACTCTCCCCACCCCCAAAATTCACATTAGCACGAGGAAACCATTTTTGACAGAACAAGTCTGATCGTGTTGAGAGTTTCCCACTGTTTTAAAAGAGATTATCAACCCAATCTACTTGGTAGACAGGGTCTAGATGAATTTGTTAGTGAGGAACAGGAGTGAGATTTCTCTAAAAGAGAATAAGCCAGAAGCTGAGGTGACACTAGTGGAAGCAGGGCAGTGGCCTCACCTATGTGGTGCAGCCCCCCAAGGTGTGAGCACACCAGGTAGACCAAGGTGTTGGTAAAAGTGTCCACAAACTGACAGCACAGAGTTTATTTCAATAGTTTTGGAAGTAGTGGTGATGCTCATGTTTTCATGAAAATTGGTGATTATAGCTGTAAGCAGATGATAAGAAATATGTTTTCTATCTGATTGGAATGACACTAACTTGTCATGTTTTAACTATCACCCAAAACTCGTCACTTTTAGAGGTTTGCCATACTGCATAGACAAGTGCATATACGTTTAGAGCTTGTAATATGTTTCTGCCTGACTTTCCGTTTGTGTCTTGCTGCAGCTGACAGTTTATCCAGTGATATCTATTTATCTTGCAATTTAATTTAGGCTACAGCCTGTAGTTTGCAACTACAAATCTGTAGAAAGAGAAAATCCACCAGGCCACCAAGTCAGACAACTGTGCAGGAATGCCCTACAAAAGCTTGGCTATTTTTACCCTGAAAACCTAGTGTGGTCACTGGTGGAGTGAGCTGTACCACATGTCTACCATAATGCCATCGTTATTTTGAGTTCTACCATAGGGATGCTGTCTACAGAGATACACTTCAATAAAATGCATCTTGAAAGATGTATTCTAGGTCTTCTAGCAGGAGAATAGTAAGCTCATGGATGAAGATATTTTCAAATGAAAACACCTTCTGAATCCAGACGGAGGGGGAGGGTTTCCAGGGGCATTTAGTGGTAGGACAAGGGGTACTGTCCTTAACATGTAGGAGACAAGATATGGATTAGACATTAGAATGAAATTATTCTCTATAAGGGTAGTGAGGCACTGGAACAGGCTCCCTAGAGAAGCTGTGGCTGCCACTTCCTTGGCAGTGTTGAAGGCCAGGTTGGATGGGGCTTTGGGCAACCTGGTCTAGTGATGGGTGTCCCTGCCCATGGCAGGGGGTTGAAACTTGATGATCTTTGAGGTGCCTTCCAACCCAAACCAGCTTGTATTGTATGATGGATTCTATGATTCCAGATCAGAGGAGCCTAAAATTAACAGAAACATCTTTCACCTCTCTGCCCTAAAATTTCTCTTAATTTTACTTTCAGAAAATGTAATTAACAAGATTATATCTACAATGATTGTGTTGTGTGTATTTTCTTGTTCTGGTTCTGATTTAAAGTAGCTTCATAACAGTATAAAAATTCTTATTGTCTAACTGTCTAAAAATACTTATTATGGGTTGATCTGGTCTACTATGGCAATTTATTTTTTCTTTATTGCATTTTACTTCCTCAGCATGTTAAAAATTCTTTTTTTTTTTTTCAAACCTCTTTGCTGGCCTTTGTCTTTCCTTGAAAGTTTTCTTGCTCATTAAAATTATCCTCATATTTACATGTCTAAATATTTTCACATGCATTTTGCCCTTCCCAGAGTGAAATCTAGTGGCATTTCAAGTCTTTTTTTTTTGCAGCATGTAAAAAACAACTTCTTGAAAAGAAAACTGACTGTATAATAGTCTTTAATACTTCATCAGACAACTTCAGCTGCTTCTGAGTTAAAGCTTAAAATGGCACTGGTTTTAACTATAACATGCTTTACAGTTAAGCAGACCACATCTTAGGACAGCTTTTTAATCCCTGTGCTTATGCCTTTTTACTACAAAGAATTGTCATTATACTAACTTCTGTACATACACATTTCACACCACAAATGACAGCATAACTTTCATATAAAAGACTGAGAACTAAAATGAAAACTCTAAAACACGGAATTTCATAGATATGTTGAACAGTTTCACTGACATATCAGAAAGTACATATTAACAATTACACTACAGTCAATGGCAAACACTTTGTATAGGGTTCTTGTGATCTCTGGCACAGAAATGAAAGGAATAACATTAATCAAATGTCAGCATTCATCCCAGCAATGTGTTTTGTATTATCCAGAGTATTCTCTCCGTGACAATTATATCCAGGTTATCTTTTGCAATTTTGTACCTCAAGGTAGTGAATGTTTAAAAGGAATAATAGTAAGTTTCCATATCTTCCCCCTCACTGCCCTCCAAGGCCTTGATTTATTAATAACACAATCTGCAATACAAATGTACATATCAAGAGTCTACCAAAATTATAGAACCTTTGCAATTGTACCCCAAAGTTGCCTAGATTGCTCTGAGCATAGTTCATCAAACCAAGTGTATGGTATAACCCGATTAGAAAAAAAAAAAAAAAGAGACAATGAATACATGTGTCAAAAGGATAAAATTGCAGGAGTCTATCAGAAGGTAGGTGGTCAAGACCTTCGCAGTTCAGTCCAACTTACAGTCAGATGCACTTTCTTGGGCAAGGGAGAAGGACAATGACAAATATGGCCGGGTGTTTGCTTTGTGGCAGAGCTGTGTTTGAAACTGCTATGCTGAACTGAGCTCCCAATGTTCAAGGCCTTTCGAAACCATTTGTGAGTTTGGAAGAACTTGCCAGTTGTGGGGCTCAGCATAGAGCCATCTTGTATGGAAGAGGTGAGGGCCTTCCAAAAGAGCTGACTTGCCCTTAGTTATCCTTATAGCTATTATATAGATATACTATTTATACTTTGAAACACATTCACTTGAAAAATGTTAGCCTCAATCTTTGTGGTTTTGTCTATATGCTTCAGAAAACAACTGCCTTAGGAATATACCCCCAGTCTGGCACTTGGCATCTGGATCCCGTAGGATGCAAAAAGCTGAAGTGAAAGGTCTCCAAACTTGACAAGAAATACAATTAAACACTTATTTTTGGTCTCTGCCATAGAGAGACAGTGTTTTGTCTTGTTTCCCTGGGTACTGGCTTGTGCAATTTGATGCAAACCGGTGTTGTATATTTCCTGTACTTCAATTTATGGGTGGTAAATATGTTCCGAAACAATTGGGTCACTGAAAATATCAGTCATTCAAGTACTAGGATGTACTAGGATGTTCTCCTGCAAGCAACAAAATTTGAATACCCCAAGTTTGTCTCCCAAAATTATTTCCTATCTTGATGATACTTTAAAATCTTATCAACAGAATATGCAACATATTCTATTCCTCCTGTCTATCTTATGGAAGGTATTCTTACCCTTACACAGAGGTGCATTTATCTCAGATAAGATGGCAAACTAGAAATGCTGAGGTGCTATTTGCCTAAATCTTTGACTCCTTTTAGTGTTGCTCTGTTTCACTTTTTGCATCCATATCATAGATCATAGGCAGGCAACACATGATAGCAAGATGGCAAATTGATTCTTCAAGCTTCTGAATGCTCGGTGGTTTTCTAGCAGAATACCACAGCCCCAAAGCCATTTTGAAGATTCCCTGTGGCAGGAACATTCCTATGCAGCATTGCACAAATGACAGATTTTTTCCAGTTGCACGCAGGCTTTCAAAGCAGGAGGAAGGGGAAATGGCCTAAGCATGCCAGTCTCTGGATGATAGAAATCTCTGAGTAGCTGATAGCTTAAAAGGCAATTACATTGATTACAAAAGTAATACAAAGCATATGTCTCTGAATAAGACAGGTTCTTTCCACATGAAATATATAATATAACAGTAAAAACTAAATTGCAATCAGGTCAATAATAAAAACCAAGAAGACACACTACGGATAATTTAGTGCATTATAAAAGAACTCCATGCACTTCACATTTGGGCAAATTCTGTGGTTTAGTTCCTTCCTAAAGAAGGAATTAACCTAGCTTTAAATTTTTTAAGATATTTCTTTTCTTACAGTAATGTCCCATGTTCTTGCTAAAATGAAACTTCTCAACTCTGAGAAGCCACCCTTCAATTTACAAGAAGAGGCCAATATCTTTTTCAACAGAATATTTGATTCAGTTTGTTCACAAGTTCTTTGCAAAAGCAAAAGTGGGAGTTCTGATGACATACTGTTCAAACCACATTCAGCAACCTGAGGAATGGCATGTAGTACTCTTCCCTTCATAATGGGTCACACAGCCTGTTGTGTAGGAAGCTCTTATATCTCAGGAAAGCATTCCTAGATAACAGAGGCTTCCCACTGCCTGCTTTCTTGTCCTGGTATACTTGACACAGAGCAGTAACTTTTTTAATTCTCGCTGGGTCCCAGTGAGGGTTCAATTCACCAACTATTGAACCAGAACAGTCCAGGAGAGACCTGCAGCTGGGTACCTTATATTTGGTGTGTAGAACACTCACCTGGAATACCTGAGCTTCTGCCTCAAAGCAGATAAAGGAGCCCAAATGTAGGTGTTCATGCCAAAGGTCTTGCTGGCTGGCTTTGCAAGTAGGTTTACAGATAGACGTGCAGTCCTGGAATTAACTGAAATGCCTTGTATATGTAATTTTGTTAATCAGTTAGATTAATATTTTGATGAAAGAGTGGCTTGATTCTTAGCTCAAAATTGCATATGTATGCTTGTTTGTGTCATTTTTCTGATTTTACTCACAAAGTCATAGTGAATGAAAATGAAAAGGATTTCAGGGATTGCTACTTGCTTGGTACTAGCTGTCTGATGAAAAGTGAGACAAGTTCCTGTGATTTATTAATTTTTTTTTCCAATTATGCATTGGTACAGCTTAACACCACTCTATTTAAGTCTTAATCATACAGAGTTATAAGCTATTTTGAACTACAGCCATATAAATGGAAACATTCTATAGAATGTGGAATTTCACTGTCAGAGCTGTATGCAGCAGCATATTTTCTCAAGCTTCTTATACAACAGTTTTCAAAGTTCAACTTTATCATATTACCAGTAAGAGAGATAATTCCAGGGGAAGGTGTTGTTGGCTTGCTGCATTTCTTTTTCTTGCACATTAACTGTGCAAAAGATGCAAAAAATACCGTAACAATTCATCTAACAAAGAATAAATGAAGGAATGTGGCAGGCTTTTATTATTAAACAAACCCAAAACTCTTCTGAATACGCTCCCCCAGAGAATTTCAGTTTCAAAGGTACTAATTAGTACTCTCCTCTTTAGCTTTCCATTAAAAAAGAGAATTGAACACAACATTGTTAAGTTTTAGAGAGCACGGAACAACAAAAGTGCTGGCACGTTTTTCCCTATTCTGTGCATTCTCACTTCACCAAGCTTTCTGATGTCTTTCCAGTTGGAGCTCCTGCTTAGATAAAACAGATGACTTTCTGGGCCTGCTTCTGCTAACAGCAGGCAGGAGCAACGGTGACTGATTGGTTGAAACATGAGGATTAATGGGTATTTATATTTCATTAAATTTTATGCTCACTGGAGAATAATGTATCACTCGCAGATATTGAAACATATGTCAACCCTATCCACTTACATATAATTCAATTTGACTTAAATGCATTGATCAAATTTTATTAAAGTCCAATATATCTTCCAAAAAGGCCCGCTAACACAATATTGCTGCTTCACATTCATCAGATAAAAGGAGGCAATTGTGTTGTAATTCTATTTATACCATTTTTTGGGAAAAGAGAGATTATTGTGAAGCGAATACTCATTACAAGGTGACTGGCACTGGCTGAAGGACTTGAGACTGAGATTATTAAGAGAATTCTCAAGTGGTGCCCTTTAGTTAAAATTACCCTGGGGTGGGTCATGCCTGTTTTCATCCCCAGTGGAAAAGAGAGATCAGCACTGTTAATGATATTATCCAGGAAACTTTGCCATGCAAGATTTTGGAGGATGCTAGCAATTTATTCATTTTTCTTTTAATTTTTTTCCCCTTAAAGCTCAGTTTATGAATCATGCATAACTGTCTTTGAAAAAGTACTTTTCAGTTTTAATTCCTCCTTTTTTTCTGTGCATCCCTACCCTTTACTCAACTTTTGAAATTACTCTTATTGTAATGTTTAAGAAAAAATGTAGGATGTTTCTTTCTTCAGTCCCTCACAGAAAGGGAGGGTGTTTCGTATAACTCCCCTCTCTCAAAACAACCACAGTAATCATGGCATTTTTATCAACTGTTTGGGTTTGCTCACAGTTTATACTGTGCAGAATACAAGTGTAAAGGTGAGGGGTTTAGCCCTCCTAATGAAAAGAAATAGACTATTGAAAGCCAGGATCCAACAGAGTAATTTAGAGCTCGCGCTCAAACTATAAGCATCAGGGAAGGTGGGACTGGTGTAATATGTCTCAGCAAGCTCTTTGTTTGTTTCTGGCTCATGTGTTAGTAGGGGCTAACCTGCCTGCACTCCAATATACAAGTGAGCATCTCAGCACAGGCCTTTCAAAGAAAAGGTCAATTTCTAGACTGGAAAAGAAAGGGTATTGGCTAACAGAGATGTTCAGGAATTAAAATAAGGGAGTGTGAAAGCCTAGCTTATCTCAGGAAACTTTAAAAAAATGTCTTTACTTCGTCTGGGACCTAGGCAAATGACCTGGACTAGTATCTACTTCACAAAGGTCGAAATCACTTAAAGGTTACTAGGAACCTTACTTCTATCAAAGTATTGAAGTACACCCTCATCATGTTTGCCAACACCACCAAGCTGTGTGGTGAGGTCAACACACTGGAGGGAGAGGATGGCATCCAGAAGGACCTTGAGAGGCTTGAGAGATGGGCCTGTGTGAGCTGTATGAAGTTCAACAAAGCCAAGTGTGAGGTCCTGCACATGGGTCAGGGCAATCCCAAGCACAACTAGAGGATGGGCAGAGAATGCATTGAGAGCAGCTCTGGTTGATGTAAAAGTCAACATGGGCAAGCAATGCATGCTTGCAGTCCAGAAAGCCAAACATATCCTGGGTTGCAGCAAAAGCAGTGTGACCAGCAGTCCAAGGGAGGTGATTCTTCCCCTCTACTCTGCTCTGGTGAGACCCCACCTGGAGTACTGTGTCCAGCTCTGGATCCCCCAATATAAGAAAGATATTGAGCTGCTGGAGCAAGACCAGAGGATGGTCCAGTGGACGACCATCAGAAGATGGTCACAGGGCTAGAGCACCTCTCTTATGAAGACAGGCTGAGACAGTTGGGCTTATTCAGCCTGGAGTAGAGAAGGCTCTGGGGAGACCTTATTGCAGCCTTCCTGTACCTGAAGGGGCCTACAGGAAAGATGGAGAGGGATTCTTTATCAGGGAGTGTAGTGATAGGACAAGGGTTAATGAGTTTAGTTTAGGTTAGACATTAAGAAGAAATTCTTTCCTGTAAGGGCTGTGAGGCCCTGGCACAGGTTGCCCAGAGAAGCTGTGGCTGCCCCCTCCCTGACAGTGTTCAAGGCCAGTTTAGATGGGGCTTTGAGCAACTTGGTCTAGTGGAAGGTGTTCCTGCCCATGGAAGGGGGGATGGAATTTGATGACCTTTGAGGTGCCTTCCAACTCAAACCAGCCAGTGATTCTATGATTCTATAATTTTTCCAATGTTAATTACCCCGGGAAGCCAAATTAGGGAGTCTTATCCCCAATTAATGTTTCTTCCTTTTGCCATACTTTTTATTTCCTGTAGGTGCTGTTCTGTGCTGCGATGAGTATCAGCCTTCTCTTGTGAACAAAGACTGCTGTACAGTTTGATTATATTTTTGTCTAAAATAATAAACAATTTCAAAATTAGGACTTCTACTCAACTTCTTTGAGAAAAATGTACATTTCTACAAGCACAGGATTTACTGTTAATATACTGAGCTGCATTAAGTGCATTCCTCAACAGAAATTTTAGATAACATCAAAGTACTGATTGTGTCTCCCTGTTATCAAAGCCCTTACAAACCTATTAAAAATACTGTATGCAAATCACCAGCCGGTCTCTTTTCCTGAGGCTGATGCTTCTGTCAAGATGCTTGGTCCTACCTTCTCAACACCTGTATTTATTTTCTCCTCAGACAAACTGAGGGTCCTTTGTTCAGTTGTAGAGGAAAATGATTGTTCTCTTTCCCTCTCTATACGATATGCTGATCAGATCCGCTCCAGATTTGAAAGCTCATAGTGCTTTGTATATCTAAAAATAATTTTCCCCTTTTTATATAGATAATGAGACAATTTCTTGATGATTAGTCACTTCCTTTATCTGCTTAATTTTAGGTTGTTTATCACTCATTCCAAGCATTAGGACTCTCAGTCACAGGCAATATTTCTGAGAGTAACTCTTTTTACTCCAGTGTGATGGTTTGACCCTGGATGGAGGCCAGATGCCCACCAAAGCTGCTCTATCACTGCCCTTTTCAGCTAGACGGGGGAGAAAATACATATTGAGAGGCTTAGGATTCGCGGTAAGGACAGGGAGAGATTACTCTGCTATTACTATCATGAGCAAAGTAGACTCAACACAGAATAAAGGAAACTATCTAATGCATTACACTACACTACACACAGAGTGAAACCGGAGTTGGATAAAGAGAATCATAGAATCATAGAATGCTTTGGGTTGGAAGGGAACTCAAAGATCGACTAGTTCCAATACCCCTGTCATGGGCAGGAACATCCCTCACTAGGTCAGGTTGCCCAAAGCCTCATCTATCCCAGCCCTAAACACTTCTCTCTTCAAAAGTATCTCCTAGGACTTAAGATAGACAATAGATATCTGCAGGTCATATAAGCTCACCTATTTGTGAACATGTACATTTATCTTTAGCACTTCAGAAGTAATGTGCATTTATGAAAACAAGAGGAAAGGACAAGTATAATACTTCAGTTTCAAGACATTCTGAAGGGAATTGCCAAAAAGGAATGCATTTCACCTCTTTATGCAATTGGATTGACAGATGTGTAGTCCATACTTTGATCTTTTTACGATCCAGAAACTATATGTTGCCAGCGCAGCTCATCAGATATCAACATGCCATATCAACATATTCTTGTACATAAATGTGGTTTAAAATAAGTTTGGAATATTATTTGTAAAGCAGAAGGGCATAAATCAGTGCAAGATAATCTCCTACAACTGCTTGTGAACTATGGCTTTTGCCAGACCACAGCTAGAAGTTGAAACAAAAAGTTCACCTTAGAATCCTTTGCACTGCTTGTCGTTGTGGAAGAACTTAGGTGGGAAGGGACTGTCGGAGGTCATACTGTCAACTTCCTGCTTTAAGAAGAGTCAGCTGGGAGGACAGATTTAGTTGATCACGGCTTTCTCTAGTCTGGTCTTGAAAATCCCTGAGAATGGAGATTCCACAGACTCTCTGGACAACCTGCTGCTGCAAGTAAGCAAGTATACAGGTATATTTTGAGAATGTGACGCACGCTATTACAGTCAGATGTTGAAATAGAGGTTTAAGTGCAACATCCAAGACATATTGCTGCTGTTTAGTCCTCAGTGTTTAATAGAAAAATCACTTTGACAGCCCTGCTCCTCTGAAAGTGTCAGCATCACATCACTTTGTGATTTAGTCAAAAGATGTGTAAGAATTGCACATAAATGTGAGCAGCCTCTTCCCCTATTGACAATAATTTAGAGTTAAAATATTTAAATGAAGAACAATCCCTCACATTATATACACTTCCCTTTAAAGAAGGATTGTCCACTCTTCTGAGATTTTTTTGTACCATTGAGTCTATGTTGTTACCAAATCCAGGATAAGGTGTACTTTCGCAGAAAAAAATACATTTGCCTCTTTTTACTTTCACTGGTCCTTACTGCACCACCACTACATTTTCTTCTCTCTCAATCCCCTCTCCCTAGTGCAAACTGAGCAAAGCAGTAAGTCTGATGCTACCTCTGCAGAAAGGAATCTGATCTTCCAGTACCTATGCTCCTTTCTGTATGGGTTCTGCTCAGGACATCCACACACAACTGCTTGCAGGAAGTGAAGAGCACAGTTGAATGTTGTAGTAGTCATACTTCGTAAGGTTCAAACTTGCTCATGCTACCATTCCTGTTAGACGTGCTTTTCACTCAGTAAGTCGGGAAGCAGAAACAGTAACATGGAGCTCATCTATGAGACTCCTGTTGTCTGACGTGTAAAAATATCGTTTAACCAATCACAGCCCCTCATTGCTTCCAAAGAATGATTAAAGGTCATTAAGCAGGTGTAAAGAATTACCTGTATTCACTCCACACATTAGAAGTTTCATTAATATTTTAAACAGCTTACAAACAAAAGAAGCTGATCTTCTCAGAGATAATTCTCAAAAACATTAAAAAATATATCTTTCTTGCAAATTAATCACTCAATTCTAGTAATATTACAATATTAACATGTTAATTGAGCTTTGCTTGTCTAATGATTTTGGAAAGATATGATTGCATTCACTTACTACCATTTTTGTTCTTTATTTACTGTTACAAGATCCATAAAGAAATCACTCCATTCAAGAAAATTGCCATCGACATGTAAAACAGAGTGGAAACCTAAGAGGCAAGAGACCAGGTAGTACTTCTTGACACTGCAGACCAGTGGGCAGACTATAATCAACCAAGAGAGGAGAGGCGGGAGGAATTTCACTCAACTCCAGGTATCCAGTAGTTATCAGAAGTAATTATAAAAAAATCTCAATTATCTTTGTGACATTTTCTTTTGTTTTCCCTCAGTTTCCTATGGGAAAAAAACCCAAACAAACCAACAAAAGCATGAAAAATTATTCACTCTACAACAAATAACTATTTTGAATCAACTGCTGAATTCAAGCAATATACCTTATAGGGAATTTAATTACCTGTATGAAGATACAGTAATCCTGGTGTAGCATCACTGCTAGTGCCACTGTACATGAACATAAGAGATGCAATGTACGATGTTGTGTTGCTATATAGGATTTAAATAACATGAGTTTGGGATGAATGCACCACTCATCAAACATGAAGCACTAAGCAGATCATGTCATGACTTATGAAGGACAATCTTTCCTATTTGCCTTTCTTTATAAATAAAGAAAAAGCAACATTTCATGCATCTTTAACTCCTATGCAGATCCTTTCTCCATTAAAAGCAAGGCTGTTCTATGTAAAATATAGCTTTATATTTAAACTAGGAATATTTTAAATGTAAAATTGTCATTTGTACTAGAATCTTATTATAAATGAATCATGCTGACTCTAACAGATTTTTAGATATATTAATTTTAATACTATCTTCTACTTGTCTTGTTCATTTGCACCTCTGAATAATATTCTGTAAGATAAACATAATATAACATGAAATTTAAGCAAGAAATCCTAGTTGTATTAAATTTTTTTCCTATTTTTAGAAAATTTTTTTCTGGTTTTATTTTTTAAAAATTCTTTTAAAGTTATTCCATATAAATTTTCACCCATCTAAATCTATAGCCCAGACTAATTATGCTAGTTTTTCCTTGGAGGAGATGTGATCAAGACTGACAAAAATGGTGAAATCTCTGTCTTCCAAAATGCATTAGCAGTGTCACCAGTTGTGTATAGTCAAAGTGAAGTGGAACTTTAAAGATCTACTAGAAGCAGTGAACCAGGAGGATATTGTTCTGCTAGCTGCTGTAAAAAAATACAATTGCTAAGTTCAGGGGATGTATGTTCTCTGCTAGCACCTTCCTCTCTGAGCATGCAGACAAAGATATGCCTTTTCTCTGCCAAAGTCTTTGCAGGGTCACTTTTGTTGCTTGAGTAATCAGCTCATTCTTTCTATCTAGCTCCTCCTCCAGCTGAAAACTATTGTCACTAGAGGCAACAGTATTTGCAAACAGAACTACGTGGTTTCTCTTGTGGAGTGCCTATTTTTTGTGGTCATGACTCCCACATTGGTTTGGACTAACAGGCTGCACTATGTCATGCTGTTTACAATAAAAAGATCAGATTTTCTTGCTATTTGAAGGTAACTGATCAGGTAAATTATATATTTGCATGAACCCTTGTGTTCTTTCTTAATTTTCTCCAGCAGATAGGGTTCATTTTCCTCAAAATCTTTCAATGGAGCACATTTACCAAATTAATTTTTTATGTAACCAGGTTGCTGCACATCTTAAGACGACATGTTGGTTAATATTTTCTTTAGATACAGATCGTAGGTAATTAATCTCTCAGCCTTCCTTGAATTGTCCTGTTTTTCTGTGACTTGAATAATACACTCACAATGTCCCCTTTCCTACATATCTTTCTGTTGGTGGGCAGTCATCTACGCTTTATGTCCACATCCCTGTTCTTTACAGACATCTTTTTTCCTCCAGCTTCTGTCTTAACACTGGAAACTTCTGTTGTTCTAGTGCATGCCTTTTTGTTGTTCAAATCACTGTTTTGTTTTTAAAGACACTGACAGCACTGCATGCTACAAATTTAATTCAGAATATAGTTTGCCTCAAAGTCACAAGTCCATAACTTTATGTCAGTCCTTAATTTTTTATCTTTTTCCTTTTTTTTTTAGTATCATTTTTATTCAATAAGGCTGTTGCATAATTTTTGTGTCATACTGACTTATAGTGAAGACTGAAAAGAGAAAATACTTGTTCAAACCACACATGTGCAGGCACACCTCCCTGTTGTGATGCAGCAAAGGACCACTGGCAGGCCATGTGCCTTTGCCTTGGTTTTGCAGCAGCATAGTTCTAACCAAATAGGCTATCACTTGCCAGCAAAATGTCCCCAGATCACCCCGTTCAGTCTCAGACTGCTGTTAGGTGTTCAGGAATGATGAAGTCTATCTCTGTTGATATGCACAGAGATTGCTCAGATACAGAAATGATCATCCAGTTATGACCTGGAGACTGGAAGTCTACCTACCCCTGTTTACTCATCTTTCATCAACACCTAAAATTACAGGTTGAAGCTGCTCTTTTTTTGACAGGAGGGGGCTGTGTCTGAATTAGTGCTCTCGAGGGCTGATCTGTAAGGAAGAATTCCAGTAGCCCAAGAAAAGCTGGCAGACAGCAACAAAGGATGGAAAACAGAACTGACTTTTAGGCTGGTGCCAGGCACACCTCATCACCTTACCATTCCCAGGTTTTTACCTTTGCTTGATAGACTATGCAAATGTTTCACAATATTGGTTCTCAAGCTGTTACAGGTACAAACTATCTGGATATTTAGATACAGTGGTATCTAATAGGATGTTATCAATCTTTTATAGTAAGAGAATACATAAATTATAAACAAATATGTCCTTTGGTCTAGTGGAACAGCATAATGATCAAAGACACACAATAGAAATGTATTTGCTTCTACAGTAAGCTTTATTCCCCCAGCGCTCAGTCTGTAGTGATGGACAGGCAGTGAGCTGTCAGTTTTTGTTCTGTCTGTCACACTACACTTACCTCCTGTTGTTTTAAGTAATCAATATGGGGGCTGAAATCACCTACCACTACCTCTGCTACCTACTATTTTGTCCACTCATAAATTATGAATCTCTGCACAACATCAAGTCTACAATTTCGATTGCATTTGCTAATCATTGATCAATAATTCAAAAGCCTCTTCTTCTTCAAGGGTCCCTAGTTTCCTGGAACATATGGCATAAGGCTGACAGTGTTCACGAAACTATTCCCTTATCACAAAAAGGAGACAGGGAAAACAAGTTGTTTAAAGTTGTTTCTTTCTTTGTTTGTTTTTTGGGGATTTTTTTTGGTTTGTTGTGTTGAGGTTTTCTTCCAAGGGACTGACTTCATACTTTTTTTACTATTATTTTCTTGGCTTGTTACTGTAATGACTTCATAAGGACAGTAGCTCTTTTATGCAGTAGCATCGAGGATTATTTTCAGCTTCATACCTTGAGAAGACATGCCACTTATCAACCAATCTGGGTAGTTCAGTTTTACAATTATAACGATTGCTGTGCTTACTCTTACTGGGGTTGGACTATATTTCCCTTTTCCAGAAGTGTTATTTTTCATATTTATGTGATGCTGTTTATTCCCTATAAAAGATCATGAAAATTAGATAAAAAATAATCTTTATTATGTGTTCCTGTAAATACATAAACGTGAATACAATGAGCAACAGAGACTTTCACAAGTGAATGTGAAGTCCTTAGCCATTTCAAAAGAGCCACAGAATGCTTGCTGCAGTGTTTCTTTCTTTAAGATCATTTTATTAGCTATTTTACTGCTAGAGTAGGACTATGAATAATAAATATTGTCATACAGAACAGTTCTGATTATTTCTCCATGGAAACCATTTAAATGACTAGATCCTGAAAACACCTATGTACAAAAATTCACTTCATGAATAATCTCTGTGTCTTAAAGAAGAGACAAGTTAGGCCTTATAGCATATTCAACCATTTTAATAGCTAGACTAAAAACAAACTTTACAATTCTCAACCTTCTTTCAATCCTTTGTGCTACCAGTTTAATATTAAAAGGCACAGAAAAAGGCTTATTTGGATCATGTTGTATAGAAGCCTCCTTTAATAAAATAAACTGGTTATTTATTTTATTGTATTTAATTGCTTAAGAAGTTAAATATAAGTATGTAAATAAAGTCAGTATGAGAATCTGATCTGGTATTTTTTTAGAAAAGTTCCATTTTATTATCTATAATATATTTATCTATACCTCTATTTCCTCTGGCTGTAGTAAGAATTTAGTAACTAAAAAAAGGAAACTCTGGATGTGGGATTTTAAATACTTGCTAAAAAAAAACTCATAATAAAGCTTCTAACACAATCATTGTGTTTTTCTACAAGGCAATGCATGTTTAGCTTGAGATTAAAGGATGTACTTCTATGGGTTTTACTTCCTTACATCAGTTCTTTCAGGTGAAGTATAACTGAACAGCAGCCACAGATATAATTAGTATCAGACTTTCCACCAGTTTTATTCTGTTAGATGCTTTCAGGGCATTTGAAGGCAGCATTTTGTAAGGTGGTTTACAAGAAACCTCAATCAATAAAAATTTGTGGTAAAGCTTGTACTAAAACAGTAGTTCTTTCTCCTAAGACAAATTAAAAATGTACTTTCTCCAAAATTTAATCATAATTTGAAATGTTATAACAAGTTTTTAAGACTAATATCCTTGACATTTTAGTTTTGGGTGGGTTGTGGGTTTTTTCTTTTTTAAGATATTTAAATGTCCAAATCACAATTCTTCACTGAATTTTCATAGAGAAATAATCAGATGAGAATAAGGATCAATTTCATCTATATTTATCATATATCATCCTCAGGATGCACAGAAACTGTGTGCATTATCTTACTTGTTGCATCTCACTGAGTTAAAAAGTTAAAGTGGTTTCTAGATGGCAGTATGTTTTTATTTCTGTCTTTGTCCTGTCTAAAAAATAGCAAGAGAGAATTTCTGCCCTATGTTGTATACACATGCAGTTTTATCATGAATGAATACATGAGCTTAACAGTCAGAGGAACACAGGGGAAGAGGACAAGAAGAATGACAATGAGGTGATGCAGGTGCATAGGATAAGAATTTCACTAATCCAATAGCTATGAAAGTGCTCATGTGTCTTGACTAGATCATATTATTGAAGGGGAAAGAATGTTTAACAGACATCTTGTTATGGTGTTTATATGTCAAATAATTACTTTAGATAATACAGATTTGGAAATAATGCTGATGTTGATCTCACTAGAGATCTAGTAACACAAGGAGTCTTCATTTTATCCTTGTCAGTTAGGATTTTGATATTTTAGAGGAAATAAAAGTTATGGGGTTTTTTCACCATGAAATTCAATTATTTTGAAAACCAAATATTCAATGAAAACCCAAATCAAAAGACGTCAACTGTATTTTGACAAAGATATTCCATGCAGTCTAAAATTATTTTCTGATAACAGAGAATTATTAACACTCGAGTTATGAATCAGACCTCATATATATAAAGTTTGAAATCTCTTATGAATAACTCTACTTTCAAGCACAAACTTTAATCTTTGCCATATTTGACCTCCTACAGGCCCACTTTTCAGCAGTTGTTCCTCTGCCAATTCCTTTATTTGGATCAATCATGTCAAAATCTGTTTTGTGTAATACCCATTTTGTATTTCTGACAGTAACCTCTATACTTTTCTAACATGTTTTAAGGTATTCGCTATTGATGGTAGAATGGGCACAGATAGAAGATTGGCCAGGATGTGGCAAAGATACTGCTGCTTGACAGAATTGAGTACAAAAACGTGTTCTGTCCTGTTTGTTCCTTAACAAAAGGAAAAAGATGTTTACTGTAAGGTGGACTGAGCACTGGCACAGGTTGTCCAGGCAGTTTGTGTAGTCTCCATTCTTTGAGATATTCAAAAGCTGCCTGGACATGGTCCTGGGTGAGCGAGTGGTTGTAGGTGGGGCTACTTGAGAAGGTGATTGGACCAGATGACCTCCAGATGTCCCTTCCCATTCAGCCATTCCATGATTTTAAGTCATTGCTCTTTCTCTCTCATCAAAGATAATAAAATGCTATTATTAGACCTATCTGCTGGAGCTATTTCTGAACTAAATTTCTCACAGTTTTTTTTTGTAACGGCAAATTTTTTTTAAGAAATCCTAATTTGTTCGGATCTGTGATCTTAAATTCTGAAAGCTGCAACGGATTTTTTGACAGCACTCTCGTCACCTAGTGAAGTTATATATATATTTTTAATTACAAGCTGCCATTTCCTGGGGTGATTACAAGATATGTTTGTCATTGAATAACACTTCTGATATAACTGGTGTCGAAGATCATACTGATCATACAAGTGGCATAACTTCCCTAGCTGAAATAAGCAGGAACTCGCCTAAAAAGTATTCTGAGCTTTTTAAAGTCTGTTTCTTTTTCTTTTCTCTGATGGAGAAAAATGTTGTAACAGCTGTCACGTGGAAGTATAGATAGGAAAGCTAAGCATGAAGTGCAAGTTGAAATTGCATTACAAAAAGGAAGAGTCTCATGTACTAATTTAAGCCAGTGTTCAATTGATGGGAGCTAATGAACTACAAAAGCTCTGACATCTTTTGCAGCAGACAACCCAGTGTAAACTAATCAACATTAAGTCAATATAATCTGACCCTTCATTGTTCATTGATCTTTTTTACAGGCTACACACTGCCTGGCCATGTGAATGGGTCAGAAATGTATATGAGGAAGAGGATAAAGTTGTTACCACAAGGGAAGACTAAATTAAAAATTAAAATTATCCACTACATCTCTTCATTCTGCTTTTATAAAATGCCTATATATTTCATCAATACCTGGTAAAAAGTGCCTGACCAGTTCATTTGTGCCTGTCTAACCTAAATGTATTCCAGCTGGAGCTATGCAATGAAATCACTAAAAACTTGAAAGGAGCAAAGGCTGAGTTTCCACTTAAAAGGAGCTTCATACCAAGACCACAAGATCGCTGTCCCACAAACTTTGAGAAGGACTTACAAAGATTTGGTAGTGATTTATGGCTCTCTTGACTCTTTTGAACCAATGTTGGAGAGAGTCAGCATTTCTCACAGAAGCACTACCTTTTCTGCTATCTGTGGATGTGCATGGGGGCATGTCAATAGACAGATAAAGATGTCGGAACCCTTTTAAAACCATCAAGGCCTCTGTAGAAGAGCATAAAAGCCATATCTGCTCCTACATATGTGTCAGGCAGAAAACTATGGAGAGTTCATTATGGACATGGGAACTAGATATTTCACATGGTGTTGTGTATTTTACTACGGGAGATAAATTCCTTAGGCCAGGAAATGATGCTGTGTTACCCAGAGCCTAGATCAAATGTCTCTCTCATTTTTGTAGAAATAAAAATAAGGTATTGCTTTAAAATATAAAACGGCTAGGGATAGTAGGTAGGGATAATTTTTATTAAAAACTGCTTTTGAAAAGATTACTTTTGTACTTATATCCAGCCAAAATTTAAAAATGTAAAAGGAATAATTTACTCACAAAACATTTCTATGTATTTTTCTCTACTACTACAACTTTCTTCTATCACATTTGTTCTTTCTGTCTGGATACATCAAAGGAGCCTAGAGGTGCTAGAGACCTGATCTAAGTGGAGTTTGACAGTCGATACCCCTATGACTATTTGAGCTATCAGCAAGAGATTCTTGAAACCAAAAGATTAACCAAGACATACCCAGGATTGAATTCTGGTCACTTTGCTCACATGGGTTGTCTCAGTGAGGCTAATAGGACGGCATGTGAAAGTATGCCAAGCAAGCCTTGGCCTGCAAAGAAGAAAAATTTCTTAGTGTTGTGCTAGAAAACAGATTAAAATAGTTTTTATGTATTTGGAGAAGGTGTTTACTCACCTTCATATGTAAACAGAAACAATAGATTTCAGAATATTCCAGGGGTTTATTATCGTTTTTTACTTGGGCATTCACAATTTTTAGGTCATCCCAAACACACATTATGTTAGAATTTATATTTAAAATTTAACTTTTATGGTAGAATTTGAAATTTTATCTGTGTTTGCTATAACAGAATTGGTAAGGGATAGCTGAGGAGGAGAATTCTCTCAAATGTCCACATAAGACAATGTTATCCAGTCATGAAACTACTAAAACACTAGGAGAAAAACACATGGGCTAACTTCAATCCAGCTTTTTAGTTTATTCAAATGAAGGACCCTCAAATGGTTTAGTTAGGAATTAAGTTAATTGGGTTTGGTGTAAGGTTGGTGTACTTCCTGCTGGAAAGTTTCCCATATTTCCTCAGTATAAGTAGCGGCTGGACTCCCATGTCACCCTGTTAGCCCAGACTTTAATTAGTTCTGGCATTCGCCTCATAATGATAAATGCTGAGATGATGAATGGAAATGCAAATGAGTGTGAAGTGGCTCAGCCATCAGAGCTGAATATCATTAATACCTTCCTACTGTTAAATCGATCAATGTCATCCCAGGATCCCTCTGTTCAGCGGGTGCAGATGGCTGTCCGCCAGAATGCCTTCCATTATATTGGCAGTGAAAACTTTGTGGGTTTTTCCTCCCCATATGCTTTTATTCATCTTTTGCTGAATATTTGTTTGGCAACTAGAACTCTAATATATTTCCAGCTGAGATGATAACTATTTAGGGTCAATAAGCGAGTAGCTAATTTAGAGCAAAATAAATATGAATATGGATCTCTTCTCACATGAGAAGAGGAGTATCAAGTGCAGATTCAATAAATTGGAGAGGAATAGAATTTTTCACAATGCACAGTTTTGTGTAGTAGCAATGAAAGATTAAAAAAATAGGATTCAAAGATGTTTACTTATTTCTGAGGTATGTTACAGCTTTGTATTTTACAAGTTTCTGGGTCTGGCAACATGTTCACAGAACTAAGTTTTGTTAAGAATCAAAGGGTTGGATAATGTTCAACATGAAGTTTCAATATCTAAAACATCTTTTTGAGGGAAAATGAGGAATAAACCTTGAAAGCATTGGAGTAATTGTTTCATCAGTTAGGTTGCATTTTTGTGCAGGGAGTCTGGGGTCATCCACAGGGATACACATCAGCCTGATAGGGACATTCTTCACAAGGAAGGTTCCCTATCTATGCAGACACGGATGCTTTTCAAGAAAGTGTTTCTGCACACCTAAACTTAGGACCTAACTCTGACACTTTCTTTGGGGATCCTTCCCCGTTTAGCAAAGAGGGAGCATGGGGATTAGCTTTTGTGAATAATCACTTCTCCATACGGTTCACAACTTTCTAACAACCTCAGGCAGTGGCGAGTTAAGAGTGCTTTATTATGTTAAATCAGGAAGAAGTATGTTCCATCCATAGAAAGTGCAAACACCCACCTTTTATGAAGGTGTCAAGAGGCTACTGAGATACCAAATTCACTGGAAGTGTATTAGCCTTCAATCTATTCTCTTATAGCTCGTGTTTAGCCATATGCGATAACAGCCAAACCATATCATTTTCACACCGTGATCTGTGTAATCAAATCTCCAATTGTCTATGAATACGCTCATCTGTGCCTTTTGAAAGATGAAGGAAAAACACTGTGGTGTGTACACCCTGTACACTACAATGCCCAGCTGAAAAGTGCACTGGTCCTTCCATCCCCTCTTCTTCTCATAAATAACATAGTATACCTCTCATTTCCCTTTATAAACCCTCTTCCATATTCTCTCTAGGTTGGAAACTCTCCAGTGGATTGAGAACTTACTGGACATGGTCCAAGTATAAATCACTCATTATCAGGTTATGTTCTTTACATAAATGAAACTGTCTCTTTTTTTCCTAAATGTTTGTATTCCAAAAAGTAATTTATATAAGCTGCCTTTGTATATACCCACTGAATTNNNNCCTTTGTATATACCCACTGAATTTATTTAGTCACACATTTGTTCTCTGATCTTAGGTTAAATGTTTTCTTGTATTGGTCTAATGAAAATTGAAAAATAAAATCAGACAAAATATTTTGTTACATTGGGGTCTATTAGGGATTTGGCATGTGTTCTAGAGTAGCACTGGCCAATTTCAATAATAATGGGAACACAAGGAAATAAATTAGACATTTTAATTGTGAGATTATATCACTTCAATAGGATGGCTAGGGAGCAGCCAAAACAAATCCTAATAACAAACCAATAATTTAAACAGAACATATCACACTTAGTTCTTAGTTATTTTTTCTAGGTTATAATANAGCCCCTTTCCCCTCCATTTTCATGAAGCCTAATGTAGAAAGTTAAAAATACTGCTCACTTTCATCTGAAAAAGAATAAAACTATTTTGTGGGGAAAAAAAGTGTTAATGTTTCATATCCATACAATATGCAAACACAGATTCCAGGAACTGGGGGGAGGTTGTGGGGCGGGGAGAGTGGGCAGGGAGGGAAAGTTGGAGAGGTAGCTATGTTTCTTTTAGTAGTGCAGACATACATTTTTATGTCATTCAGTTCTTGCTTACACTGTTAGCAAAACCATTTTATAATAGTGATTCTCTTTTTTTTATTAGTTCTGTTCTTGTTACTTTTTATTTTTTATAATACCAGATGTGTATATATTAATTTAAAGAATAACAGGGGGAAAAAGACATTGTGCTCAAAAGACACTCAATGTGACGTAAAATTAAATGAAATCTGAAGCACAGAGACTAATGTAGGAAGTCTGTGGCAGAGATTTCGTCAGAAGGCTGTCAGCAAAGGCTATGTCAGCAATG
>VZTU01027639.1:40479-84187 GCA_013400835.1 Zapornia atra | reverse complement strand
GAGCCTTCAGAAAGGTTTTAGATTTCCAAGGCACCATTGAAACACCACAGCCACATACTGTCCTCCAGGCTTCTGGTTTTACGCCTCCAAAAACACTCACCAAATGTTCCTTAAAGTCATTCTCACAATTTGAAGATGGTCCACACACAGCACAACCATGCTGGCTTTGCATGCTTTACTTACATTGATCTCATAGGCTCGGCTTGCCATCTCACATCTCATGTAATCAGAATCTACGATTATTCAGATTTCATTGTTTTGAGCAGGCTTCCTCTCTCTAGTTCTTGAATTCTCCATTTCAACTGACAGCTCAACTTGAAATGCATCTTTCAGACCCAATTAGATATTTTCAATTGTCTCTTCCTGTGTTATTATACACATCTCCTAATGGATTTCCGAAATCCTATTATATTATTATGTCTTCATTGTCTATCTTTATATGCGGTAACTAATTTTTACAGAGTATTTGCCAACCCAGTCAAATCAGGTGGAGATTTTGCCATTAGCTTCAAAGGAAACAAAATTAGTTTCTGCAATTTTCCTTTTAATTACGATCCAGACTGCAAGGCCATCATGTTTGTTGCACCCACTGACTTGCCCTTCATATTCAGTAGAGGTGTGTGCAAAGGGAGTTGTTATGCAGGATGCATAAAGAGAGAAGATCATGTCCCTGAGAAAATATGTGTCTATTATACTTCAAACTGATAGCATTGGCTTAGGCCGTGCTACTTTTCATTATAAAAGGCTGCTTTCAGTTATTTACAGCTTGAAGAAATCTGAACCGTTGGGTGCATGTCTCAAGCTGCACACACACGTGCACTTTTGGATGCACATACACGGGTAAAGCCATACATATAAAGTCAGAAAAACAATGTTTCAGCCATAAGGATGACTCTAAATAAGGACAAGTCCTAAGAGCCTGATAGAAGAAAAAGACTGTGAATTAATGAAACTTACATATTAAAAAGACGGGGAAGTAAAGCATAAGGCTTTCTAAAGCCTGAGAATGAGAAGATCTCTGTCTGGCCAGGGTAGAGGAGAAAAAAGATTCCCATCAGATGCTGGCAAAAAAACGGGCTCCCAGGGCCTCAGTGTATCTCAAAGGTCAAAAACAGTTCTGCAAAAGCCCTCGGCAAACTGTGGGTTTACCTCTAAGAACATCTCAATGCAAAGGACGAAACCTTGCTACTGATGTTACAGGTAGCGGTCATGTGAGATATGATAAAGATTTGTGCAGTAGTCTTGAAGTTTTTAGTTCAGCTAATGGTAGATGTACATTTCAAGTCTTAATTCATTACCAAAGATCTAGGAATTATGTGCAGAATATGTGAAACCTAGAAAAGCCATGGAAAAGCAGAAACTCTGCAAAGTCAGGGTCTCAATGCATGAGCAGCCTTACCTGAAAACAACTTGTCTGATAGAGAGTAGTTAGTACATCAAAGAAGATTACAGGAAGTTTTGTTGTTAAAGCAGCCTTGGAGAACTGGATTAAACCTTGCCTCTTGTCATACCGGTCCTTAATGAGGCTGGTCTACTCATTTCAACCAAACTTTTTGTAGGTGGTTATTAATTATATACTGTTTGTTTAATAGGTCTCTGATTTGCAAAAATGCTGGGTACTCAATTTACATTGGTAAAAGCTGTGCTCTGAGGTGGTGGAGAGCTAGAGAACAGCAAGCACACACATAGAAACCAGCCCATATGCATACAAACAGAAAACAAAGAAAAATAAGAGCAAGGGTGTAGCCGAGGGGGACTACCAAGCTGCTGAAGTAGCCATCAACATAACAAGGGATGATTTTCTCACAGGTCCCTGCTGTNATGTCTCCAAGAATGAAGATTCAGCCTATGCTTCTTGCATTAGCATTTCTGTATCTCAGCTTTTCCTATTAAAGAAAAAATAAAAGACAACCCCCATCTCCCCCAAACCAAACCCGAACAAAATTAGCTGTACTATGTTGTTCTGCATTGCTTTTTGATACTGTTTGCTACATAATTCAGTATTAGAATGATGACTATGGTACATCATCTCAAAATTACCATTTGTCTCATGTGTGCAAGGTTCAGACAACACTCCTTAAATGTTGTGAGCCTTCTTTAAGTAACAAGGGTGAAAAGAAGCACTGAGGAGCTGCTGCTTTTGCTAACATCCATCCATCCCATGAGCTGAATCACAGAAAAACAGAATGTGATCATGTAATTAAAGACTACATCACACCCTGCAAACCAGACGACCACATCTTCAGAGTTTTAATATCTGAAAGCTTGATGACAAACTTAGTGTTCTTCTAATTGTGGCTTTCTGAACACTATAGAGGCTGGAGGGAAGACGCGGTGAACAGTATTCTGTTTTCAAGCACTATTGATATTATGAAAAAAGATTAAGTGTTCAGATAACAAAAGCTACTCTACAGGGATCAATTTGTTAATGTCAGATTTACAGATTTACACTAGTATAAATCCAGCATGGCTGCACTGAGATCAAAATACTCTTAATTTGCATAGGTGTCATTTGTACTTCAGTTTTGTCCTTAATCTTCCATTTCTCTTTAGTCATTGTAATTTTACTGGAGTGTGTCATAACTCAGAGGGAAATTTTCAGGAATAGAACATCATGCACTGGAATGGTGTTTGCATATACACCGGGAGATTTTAAATACATATGAAGAATTAATTAATCTGAAACTGAGAATTCCAGAAGAATAATTAAAGACAACTGTGAGTGAAGCCTGAAGGAAAACAGGACAAGGAGAAGGATGGGTTAATACTGTATTTTGCAGACATGGAAAGGTGAAGGCAGTTGAATTAAGAAGTAGTTAAAAAAAACCCAAACCCTAACCATAAAAAAAGTGAAGAACAACTACTGCATTCTCACAGTTACAGACAGATGTCTAAACTGACTGTTTTCCCAAATCAACTTTACTCAACACCTGTGAGCATGTGATTAATTTAACCAGAGTACACAGTGTACTTTTCTTTCAGTGAGGGGGAAAAAAAAAGTTGACCTCTAGTATTGTGAAAGAAAGACAATCAGCTAACCTAATAGGCCCTTTATTTGCTAATCAAACCTCTCATTAACAATTAATTGGATCAAAAGTTCGCTGGCCATTATTGCTGTGTCAGTTCGACTCTGAGGGCCTCAGAGGATGCAACTAAATGAGCTGGTCAGGTTATAAATAATTTCCAGTGGCTACTCCTCTTACCTCGGGCTGTTCAGGTAGAGGTCAATGTCCTGCCTACTGCAGGCAGAAAAGACTGTTGTTGCAACAAGCGAGAGGCATTCTCCCTTTTCTAAGACACTCGTTTAGGATTAGTAATTTAAACCTTTGTAAAAAGCCACAGTATAAAAAGCAGCTCTGTACTGCAGTGTTTCTGCATGTACTTGCTTATCATGACTGAATCAAAGCAACATTTCAGATTGCTTAAAGCCTTTCAAAAATGAAAGAAGCCAGGAGTTGCTTTAATCAGGAAATCTGCTTCTTAAAGAAACCCTGCAGAGACACCTTTATGGCAATATAATTATTTGTTTCTATTCTTAACCTAATAATACAGGTAGTGACTGACAGAGTTCAAATACTGCTCATCAAATAACATGAAAGGACCTGTCAGAAATGAATGAAGATACAAATGAGAATAAAGTGAACAGGGTTTGGTCCAAAATATGTGCAATGCCACATTTAACAGTTGATTTCTCTTTTTTCATTTAAAACATATTCGTCTTTCTGGATTTCCTTTAGACAAAAAGTGACAAGCTGATACATCAATTCAACATACACATACTATTCATCAATTTTCGTAAGGAAGGCAACGTGGTCTGGTCAGGCCAAGTCTTGAAGATGCCAAGAGATAAACGTCAACACAATGACAAGACTATTTGTTCATTAAAATTTGAATTAAAAATGAAAAATAGGTGCTGCAACCAGAGTCATTCCTAGGACCAGATGATGAAAAGAGTGACATAATATGTATACACATGGTGGTGGGAGGGAGGAAGGAATCTGGAAAAATAATGATGTTGAAATGCAATGCCATACAAGAATTTATAGGTTTCCAGATAGGATGGGAAAGTTATAGAATTATGGGGCTCCTTATATTGGTTAATCAAAAAGAAGATCTACAGGTTTTAAAAAATAGTGAGTTATTTAAGGGGAGAGCCTTAAGAAGTGATAAAAGGTTTTAATGGGATCTTATGTATACAGTATGGTCATTCAGACAAAATAAGAGAGATTAATATATAGAGCAGCTGAAAAGTTCCTTGCAAAAGCAATACCTAACAGCTCAAGCTGTCACCTAGAATAGAGGAAAAATCTGAAAAGGGAGTGGGACAGGAAAGTTAAAGAGATACGGTAATTCACCAATTATATGTAACAGTAACTCCAGATGCCACATGGAGCTATCTGTACATGATTTTTCTTCAGGCAAATGAAATGATCTCCTAACCAGCCAGAAGGCCTGTAGATGTGGTTAGGTCAGCATGGAATTAACGTATTTATACAGCTTTGGCAAGGCTTGGGAACAAAAGTCAAGCTCTCGTCTGCTTGGAGCACGGACAGAGGGAGGTCAAAAAAGATTGATAGCTCTGAGTAGTTGAGACTTGGAAACTTCTAGTGCATAATAATGTTCTTAGGGGCCTCTAGAAACTGGAAATTGTAGTTCTGGATGCAACTACTGCTATCACACACTCCCCCTGCTGCAACAGGTTATGTCCACAGTAAACCTCTGATTCACAATCCCTGGGGGTGGGGTGGAAATCAAACAAACCTACAAATCTCTTTGTGCCTTCAGATGTAGGAATGCTCAGTGTCTGGCTGAGCTACATAGCACCACTAGTAACTGGCTCTAACAAAAGTAAAGAGGTACGGGGGAAAGAGGGCAACTCGGTACCTTGAGAATGGGATCCTAGACCTGGAGAAGAGCCAGGAGAAGGAAACACTGACCCCAGAGTCACCCCTCCTTATGAATTTTGCAGTCTAGTGAAAGATGCACTGGTCAGGCAGGATTTGGCTAACTCTGACAGGATTAAATATACATGATTCCATTTCAGTGACAGGCTGCTTGTTGTCAGGCATATGTATCAAGCATGACATAGCTGTATTTGGAGATACTTTATCCATTTAGTAATGCATATTATTATATATATACATATTTCCCTCCTGATTACTTATTTGCAATACATTAGGAAAGATGTTTCCCAAAGGGCAGAAAAGGGGGCCTGGGAACCGGATAAGACCATTCTCCAGGCTTAAATTTTTAATATTAAAATGCATTGAGATTTGCTATACACTTGCTCAAGATGTATTGCCCCAAGCAAAACAGTGTTTTATAGATGGACATGCAATTTTGTTGCTTTCAGCCGAGGGTCACATTTGTTTTAGTGGCTTTGGGATGTGCAAAATAATGAATGACAAGTATAAATAAGCATTCTATGTTTGGAGGAAAAAAAAAATCAAAATTTAAGTCTTTTTCTATACATATGCATATATGTTCATACACACAATCATGCACCCCTTTATGTTGAAATGTAGCTTAAAGAAACAAAATGTAGGTAAAAAGAAATACTGTTTTGTTATTTTTAATATAAAAGTCTGTATCTTAGATACTCCTGTGAATCCAACTACTTTCCACTGACAAAACACAATATCCTTAATCTAAATCATGCCAACAGTAAGCCCTAACCTTCCTACTCTCCTACAAAGAAGAGACATCTGTTTCAGTTGGAGCATAGCTGAAATGAGCTTAAAAGGAAGTTACATTAGATCACTTCTGTCTTCCTAATTTTAAACGACACCAGTATTTGAACCAAACTTCATTAAATATTCTCAAACACATTCTATCTCTACAACCTGCTTCCATCAAGATGTGCAGGGAAACTCATCTGAAAACCTTTCTCTTTGAAAACATAATGTAAGATTCCTAATCATGCGCCAATCTCATGTATCGATTTTGCATTATTCCTAAGGGTAAAAGAAAAGTGATTCTAACAATTCTGTTTAGTTTGATGAACATTTTAGCTAAGGTTATGCTGTGTTAGGTGTAAAAACAACTTAATTTACATTAAACACCCATTTTATCTCATACAACTGTATTTAAAAAATCTGTTTCTGTGATGTATTAGTACATTTGCTTCAGCCTGAAAATTACTTCTTCTTTGTAGTTTGTTGGAAAACCCTTTCCAAACTTGAGTGACTAGGGTTTCTTTGAATTGTCTACAGGAAGACAGCCTGGAGAGGAGCTGGTGGTAAAATAGTGAGAATTTAGCCAGAGTACGCATACTAACTGAAAATTGATTTAAGATTATGTAGCATTATCCATAAATTCATCTTGGTTGTATTAATAGGAAAGCAAGAGAAATACAAATCTGTACGGATAAGTGGTGTAACCATTTAACTTTGAGTTTTCTGCTTAGAAACACTTGGAAAAATTGCAAGAAGGAAAAATAAGACACAGTAGATGAAAGAAGAAAAAGTACCTTGCTTCTGAGAGCTGAAAAAAACTAGCATTTCTTAATGTTGTGAAATTAAATGAAAATTTGAATTAGTGGTTCAAAACTGTGGATGAACGTTTTTGATCTATCTACTAAAAATGAAAAAAAATTACAAACTTTTAACTTACTACGTAGGAAAGACATTTTTTTTTCTCTATGAAGGGGAGTTAGTTTACTATATATATTAATACATTAAATCAAATTCTCCTGTTTATGAGTTGTTGGCTTCATCTGAATGTAGGTGGGTAGTGTGATATAAATGAGAACACATGTCTGTAGATTACTTTGTTGAAGAACTAATTTGGAGCAAAAGTTAGGGCAAGTGCAGCTGCACTTTCTGACCTTTTATCTAATATCTTTCCTGAAGGCAGAATTTGGAGGTTTTGTTCATTTGCTCCCTTTTTCTTGGTCATCCTCATTGCTCTGGTGAGCAATGGTACAGGTATTACTACAGTAGCCCTACATTGCCTGAGGATATTTCCAACCAAAGTTATCCACCTCTAAAACAGCATTGAATTGCTGGTATGAGAAAAAGAAACACTGTCACAAGGCTAGAATGTTATCAGTGTGGTTTGTTGTCCCTTCTACAATAACAGACAGCATCACTTGGTGTTATACCTTCAGCGATGCTTCCTCAGATGATGCAAATCGGACAAGCTTTAGCAAAGACAGCTGATCCATACTCACTTAGAGATCTAGATGTCAATTTTCACTGTTAATATCAGGTTTCTCTTTTCCTAAACCGTAGACAATGAAACGTATTTCCAATGTAGGTGAAAATTTGGGGTATCTGAAATTTTAAGAAGCTATAACATGATGCTTTTCCCCAGATTTCCTATTTTCTAGCTGAAATACTTGTTCCAACCTTATTGATAGCATTAGTATTTATGTTAAAATATACTTAGAACTTGAAAAAATAGAGTTTTAGTAAGTTTCTGTGGTTTTGTTTTCATTTAGGTTTTTACTTCATTAAGTTTTGCCAAGAATAGATGCCTACTGGGAAAATACTGGTATTTATGTAAAAGTGCATTGCTGTTTTATCCAGAACATGGAGATTTCACAAGGTATGCTCCAATTTCAACACATGCTCTCATGTAGGTAGGCATGTTCAATAGCAGGCTCCCCCCTCAATCGCTGTAACCATATTTCAACATAGCCATATGTCTTTCTACCTGTTCTGTTAATAGTAAAGCGACAATGGCTTGGCCTAAGGAAATATTTGCACTATACAAGCAATATACTAATTTACAAGGTCTATATTAAAAACAAATAAGAAATCCTACCAAATCACTCAGGCTACATAATGAAAGGTGAAATGGAACAAGCTTCTCATTCCTGTTTGTCCCTGACATTCTAGAAACCTGCAACATCTGATTAGCCATTCACTGGCTGCAGAAGGGGGAGGTGAGGCAGAATTGTAATTTAAGAGGAGTGCTTTGTAATTAATTCATATCTATTTTTTATCTGGATGGGTTTTTGTTGTGGGTTGGGGTTTTTTCTCCTTCAAACAGCAACAGAATTAAGTGTTAGACAGGTAAGTCAAAAGACAAGGGATGATGTTTTTTTTTTAATTTGAGGGTCACTTTATGACATCTTCTAATCTATTTTCTACCTTAACTTTTTTCATTAATGTCTTCTCTTCTGCAGGAGCTGGAGAAGGAGGGGAAGAGACAGAGCAGGTTTTCTCAGCATTTTTCAGTGCACATCAAGGAAAATTTCCTTGATATCATCAGACAGCTAAAGCATTAGAAAACCCTCTTCAAAAAGGGAAAAAAAAATTGAACACATTTACAAAATTCAGGATCACATGAATGGTAAATGTTTTGGAACTCGTTTCTAAGCAAAAACACTTGGGGTGCTCATGCCTGGAGGCTTCCTTAAGTCAAGTCATATACAACGAGCAGTCTTGGATACCTGCCCAGGCAGACTGTGGCAAAGTCATCTCTGGCAGTCTTTACAGAGGAGATTACAGTTAAATGTGAACTGATTCACATTACTTTCTATTTTCCAGTTCTGACAGATGGAAACAGATACCAAAGAAGAGTCCAAGTCTCTCCATGTGTTGATCCATCTCACTCATCATACTCTATATACTGCTTTCAAAGTGGAGAGCTATTCTGCAGACATCAGTTTGGGAAATATTTTATACTAGAAAGGAAATATAATCAAGTACACACAAGAACATACTGCCAGTGAGATCTGTGCTATGTCCTTATCTAGTGAAAAGGAAAAGATAAAGATCTGCAGCCCCTAACAGAACAGCTTATTCTGTCCACATTGAAGGAAAGTTAGGTTAGTGCTATGGGTGCTTTGGTTAGACATTGCCTTTGGGAGGTTTCTGTGACAAAAAAAACCAAAACAAAAAAACCTCAAGTGTAACCACCTTTACTGGGGTCTTTGCTATGCAATGCTGGTGCAGATGTTACCTTGCCTGAATGTTGATTCTGCATTTTTTACACAGGGACCATTTCAGAAGCATGGTTGAGAGACCTGACGTACAAAACCAAATGCAGGCAGAACTCCACTATAGCGAGAAGTATGATAAATGGAGCCGGATATTCAGGACACTTTCCAGTCTGCTACTTGGATTCATGACACTGTCTTTTAGATTTTTTATTCTATGCTGACCCTAAATGAAGCATTGCTAGCACTTGTCAGAGTCTAGAAGATAAAACAAGAAAAGCAGCATCAGCTTGACCAAGTTTTTGTTGGTTTTTTTTTCCCCCGGAAGAATTCTCTTAACCAAGAGAAACAAACACAAGGTCTCCAAAAATCCAAAAATCAAGAATAATTCCTGTGTAGTAAAAAAGGGGGTGAAGTTTAAAAACATGAGGTTTTTCGTGTTGGTTTCTTAAGAAGATAAAGCTTATGTGTTATAATCTGCCTGTTACCTGTTTTACCAGCTGAGAAACAGACAGGTCTCTCAGATACTGTGAAAACTGGTCACGGAACCTGGGGAAAAGACTCAAGGGAAGGTCCAGCCAAAGGAAAGGCTGAATCCTGAGTTCAGCATTAAGTCTTCTTGTTTGGAAGCCAGGGGCCACGGTGCAGCTACAGGCTGGGCAGCCAGCAAGCACAGCTGCAATTTGTCTCCAGTCAGGGTATACACTACCCCTTTTGGAGATTGCTATCAAGGAGAGAGACCTGGGGTTTCAATGCAAGGTTTGAGGAGAGGTGGGAGGGAATTAAAGACATACCAGAAAGTCATGATAGGCAGTGTGAGGGACAAATCCATGAAAGAGGATTTTTATTTACATGCTAAATATGTATACAGAAGCTGCAGAAGAGGGAATTTTATGGCGATGGTACTCATGATGACCATTACAAAGCCTGCACATTTTTTCCACTATGGTGGGGAAAAAGGCTCTTTCCACTCTGAAAGTTGAAAATTGAATCGCATCTCTCTCAATTATTAAATGAAATAGAAAGGACTGTTTGAATTACTGAAAAGTAGTCTACACTCTTTAAAGGCATGTTATGTAAATGCTGCTTATTTCACTTTGAAACTCAAAAGGAAGGTAGAAGTATAAATTTGAATGTGAGGGTGGTGCTATGCATGATCTCAATTTTAATAATGTTGTCTCAAAACTCTAGGGAATTGTTTTCCATTAGGGATGAGAAATTCAGAAATAAGGGAGTGGCTGACAAATATTTTGTTCACAAACAATGCTCCCTAATAGTGGCAGTAGTAATCATGTTAAGTGTTTCAAATTCAAAGACTCAAGAGAACTGTCTAACATGAGAAAGCTTTTCAGTCTGCGAATAAGGCAGAGGATGGAGCAACCAAGAAAGATTACAATCAGTATATCAAAGAGGGAAAAATCTGGCTGCAGATATCTGGGTGATTTAATCAACTGGCACCAGATTTTCAATACCAGCCTAAATGATAGGAATGGAGACAAGAGAGGACATGTGGCTTGCAGTTCTTCTCTAATGCGAATGCTGCACCCGCTATGTGCATATGAAGAGTACCACAGTAATATATTCATGCATAAGACTTCCATTGTTGCAAAGACTGTGCTCAGAAATGACGATTGAAATCAAGCTTTTAAAAAAATGAAAGCTGAAACTGAAGACGTCAGTTACAGGACAGCACAGGTTTTTATTTTTCTTGGTTTTGTTTTTTTATGTTTGCTTTCAAGGAGAACTGAAAGAACTGAAATGAAATAATTTCACTAATAATATATATTAACAGTGTTCTTAAGGTCAGCTGAACTGTCTCAAGTAAGTTAGAAAATTATTTTAAATTCTTTTCCTTTTTAGATGTGTCTTTTTTTCTGGTAGGAAAATTAAATTAACATGTTGTCTTGAGGTAGACATAGACCCAACCATGTTCCATTAAAATAGGTAAAAATTAACATTTTTCTCTCTCTGTTATTTCTCAACCAGAACTACTCAGTATTTTGACTACAAATCATGAACATTTCCATTTCTGCCAAACTACATTTTTTAACAGCTAATCTACTGTAGGATTTTCAGACACTTTGGTATACCATAACACAGCCTTGACCTGTCAGAATAACCCATTATTCTTAGGTTATGATGATATTTCTAAAATGTTGTCAATCCATAACCAGATGCCGTATGATTTATATCTCTCCACAAGACTATTTGCAGGAGGAGATAAATGGAACACTAATGTTCCATATGTGGCTACTATAAAAATAAATAATGTAGCTATGCAGATTCTGAAATACATGTGATTATTGAAGAAATGCACTGTTTAATGTAAAAAATGTTGAAAATTTAAATTATGAGAAACTTGTGTCATACTGGAGAATTGTAATGAAAAGGAGATAAAGATTTTTGGGAGCATGCAGAAGATACAAGGCTGGAAGTTTGATGTCATCATTAATTATAGCAGAAGGAAATGATCCTTTACTAAGAGACATAAATTGATTTAACAAGGTAATGCTGGAGATGGAGCACAGGATGCCATGTTTAGAACCACTGGGCACACTAAAAATACCAAGTATAATCTTGGCAGACCAATGTTGTTAAGTACCATTTTTAAAAAAACAAACAATAAAACCCAACCAAAAAAAAACCCAAACAAACCTACAAAGAAAATGATAGAAAAAACTTAAGAATCTATTTATGTGCTTACACCTCTTAGAAAAATTAATTTAGGAGAACAACAGATCACTGTAATTTCTCCAGTAGAAGCAAAGACATGCACTGTACCAGTTGTGTGAGTGATGATTACCGACAGACATAAGGTCACTGATCTTTCTGTTTGAAACAGATAATTACTCAAAGCCGGAAACTCTATACACATCCTTTAAATCGATAGGAATGGTAAAAATTTTTTAAATTCCCTTCTTATCATAAACCAGTATTCAAAACAGATTGCAACAGTTGAGTCATTTTTTATGGCAAGGGTATATATACATGCAGTTGAGTGTAAAATACAATAAAAACAATGTAACTAGGAAAAATGGGTCTGTTTTTTCAAGTATGTTTGACAGCTGCCACTCACATCTTAGAGTTAATCTTTATTTTAAGATTTTAAAAACCAGAATTTTGAACAGACGCGGTAGCACAGTGTTGGCACTAAAAAGGGAAAAGGTACTTCAACTTTCATAGACCCACTGTGCAACTGATTAAGTAACAGCTTGAAGAGACTAGCCATAAATTGAACTTTGAAAGTCTTTGAACCTAGCATTATTTTTCTTTTTGCCTCATTTTAAGGATGTATGGATAACTTAGTGATGGAGGCTGCTTTTTGCACCGTGGGTTTTTTTGTATATTGTTCTCACTCAAGTTTCAAAATTGTTTAAAAATCTTGTCTTGAAATATCAAACTTGATTTTTTTAATTAGCCTTTTCACACAACTTAGACCATCCAAAACTTATATAAACCATAAAACAGAATTAAGCTACATGAGGTACACATACTACATAAAGAAATACGTGAAAAAGCATTAGTGCCATCTTCCATGAGCTGCTTTTTTTTTCTTTTTTTAAAGCTGCTTAACTTTGTCTTTCTTTGAGAGAAAAGGGGAAAAGGCGCTGCTTCTGAAAATAATCATAGAGATCACAATCTGAAAATAAGAAGGGCAGAGATCATGAGTAGAAGAGAGTGAGTCAGGAAGTCCAGCTTTTCAGGTGAAGACTCAATATCTATTTCAAAACTTGAGAGCTATATACCACCCGTTCATTTGAGAGGCCAGGTATCTATTCCAGCTCCAGTACTGACTCAGGTCCATGTCCTGTGAGAAAAGAGTCTGTGGGTGTGAATCAGATCTTGCATCTGTACAGCTACTATTCCTTGAGCTGCAAAACCTACAGGCTTATGCCCATAGTACAGACACTTGTTGTCAGGAAAGGAAGAAGGAAAGATCAAGTCACAGCCTCACAGAATAATTCTTGCAGGCAATGTACAGCCCGTAGGTTCATGACAAGTGTTCTAAACCAATGATAATAAGAAAACTGCCTGTAGTAACTTACCAAGAGGGGAACAGTATAGATGAAGGTCAACCAGACACCAAACATCCATGTTTCATTAGAAAAGCAGATGTTGAAAACAACTATTAGGCAGGTAAAGGTGAACAATGACAAACCCAGATCTTAAAGTTTCTCCCAAAGTCTTCCCAAGTCAACAACAGTTAAACTTTGCCTTGATATTGCTTTATTTATACTGATCTTGCTCTTGATCTGTTATTGTATGCCATGTATTGGGATATCAGTGGAGCACTGCAATCACGAGTCCAGGTGTCAAAAAGCTGATATCACCCTCTCCATTGTTCTTAAGGATGCATCACTTTTTATCATGACCAACTTTTGACAACACTTATGGATATCTGTTTGCTGGTGCATTACAATAAAATAGTTAGATCTTGTCTAGTGCAAGTAGAGAGACTGGACTGTCCACAGGTTTCTGAGAATTTGTTTGCTGAGTTGCCTTAAATGAATCTGGCACGTGACTGAAAGGCTACCTTTGACCTGGTTCTGTCATACTTACCTCCTGATACATATAAGAGTGATACTTGCTCTGAATAGACTTTTTGAAGCAGACTTAATTATTCTGTGTTGTATCAGTAAGCAGTTTAACTCTTGAGGAATTCACTGGCCAAAAAGCTGAGAAAATCCACAAGGCAATCAAAGTACCTGACATTGTTATCAAGTGCTCATTTTTTTGATTTCCAGCCCACTGTAGAAGCCCACAGAGGAAAGTCCCACCACTTCTCAAAAGAGGCTTTAAGTTTCTCCATTCTCCTGTAGTATGCCATTTTCTAAGCATTTATGCAGTAGCTTAATAAAGAGAAAGAAAATGTGTCTCTACTCTTGCTGTTGATGAAGGGTATAGTGACAAACTGGACTAATCAGAGGTTCGTACACGTCTGAGACCAGATGTACATTTCACCTTCACAGCTATTTCCCAGTGCCTTGGTCACTCCAACAAACCGCTCTGGCAGTGCCTCTTTGGCAAAGAGAAACTAAATCAGCATCATTCACCTTGGAACAGCCGCAAACTCCTTGAATCTCATGTGGTTTTTTCTCTGAAATGAGGGGAGCAGTTCCACTGGCAGTAGGACACAGGCTGTGATCAATAACAGTATGCCATTCCTTCTCTGTGCTTCAGCTGCGATACAGTTGGTACCGGGAACAAGGTGACCTTGCAAACTGCCCATTAGTTCCCTGTCTCACACTGCAGTCATGACACAGGATTGTGATAGTTGTCCTACACAGGCTTCTTCAAGTCTAGTACTTCTAAGGTTACTGTTTCAGTTGATTCAACAACTCGCTGCTGCTGAAGGGGGCAATTCCTCATCTCTCTTGCTTCCAAATAAATGCTTCAGCAGCACAACTTATACCAGTTCTTGCCAGATTTGTTAACCAATTTGACACATTAAATTTGAGAAAACAAGCTCAGTGAAAAAGTGAGTGGGTTTTTTTACCATTTTAGTGGACTAAGTGGGCACACAGTCATACACAATGAGCACAAGGTAGCAAGAGTAGCATAGCAAGGTCCACACAGGTAGCAAGAGTACAAGAGAACAGAATGAGGAGAAAGGACAAGGGAAGAAAAGGACAAGAAAAGACAAAGGCTGAAGAATTGCTTTGTCCATTGACGTGGCAGGAGGTAGTTAGAAACACTCAGCAGCCACTTACCTGCATGTGTAGATAATTGAAATTGATCTAAATTCCAGTATTGACACTAGTCCTTTCAGGTGGTCAGCACACTCAGAGATACTGGGTCAGCACTGCTGAACTAGATCAGTAGTGGGTCAGATAGAAGTCAGACAGAATCTCCTTCTCCAGTGAAACCAGTATCTTGGAGCTGTCCTTATTCTGGCTCAGGGAGAAAAGTAACACACAATTATTTTCATGCATCTGGCAGAGACAAAGCTATTCCTCCTACATGTGCTCAGGTAGAATACTTTAACTGCCAGTGCAGCTGTCTGCCATCCCTCTCCCACCTACATGGAGTAGAACAGAGGGGGGACATAGATGGGGCCATAACTCCAAAACAAGTGAAGATCAGGAATGACTAGAGTAAAACCAGTGCTGCATTAGGGTACAAGGAAGAAGGCAATGCAGTACAGGTGAACCTGAAATCACTGGGCATGTATGTTGGCAGAAGGAAGCTGTATCTTTTGTTGCCTATTCTTCCTTCAATAGAGACATGTTAGCATTTCCAAAGCAATTTGGCAGCACAGTGTGGAGTGGAAAGTCATGGTGGGGTTTATGTGGGGTTATGTTTTCAGATAACATAAAAACAGTATAGTTACTAGACAATGCCACTGAAGTCAGAATTAATTCCCAGCAGTATGTGCTCTACAGGAAACAGTAACATGGTAAAGAAACTTCTGAAAGATCTATGTAGCTACCAAGTTTAATATGCAACTGTAAGTAGTTTATTTCCATTAAATTCCTAATTTGAGACCTTAGAAGACTTCAAAAAATCAAAAACGACAAGTGGACAGTCAAGGGGAATTCAATTTGCATTTGGAAGACCTGAAAGAATGGATAAAACCAGCTAAGTCTAGACAACAGATAACAAGTTTTGGTCAAAGGACGGTGAATGCAAAGAAAGTATGGAGTGGGCCTTCAGGCTGCATACAGAGACAAAGTGTTTGTTGCAGTGCATTTTCAAAATACAAGTAGAACAACTTTGCAAAAGCATGAAAATATTCATAGCACATAAACATAAGCTTTTGGACATGGCCACTGTACTTATAAGACTTTTTTTTTTCTTAAGGCAGTCCAACAATGATAAAATGTACCCATTGAGAAATGAAGCATACGTACTCTTAGCGAAGGACATGACACCACCAATGTTCCCCACAGAAATTAAATTTTCCAGAATTAAGAGGATTTCAGTAGAGAGATTTTCATCTGCTGTAAAAAAAGAACTGACATTAACGAAGACGACTTGTTTATGGGAACTGTTCAAGGAAAACCATGTCCATTGACTGGAATACTACATTAAACAGAAATGAAACATGCATTAAATATAAATTGGACATGGGTGCGCAAATGAATTTGAGATCTGAGACTATGGCAAATGGTTTGAAGAGAAATATCCAGTGAAATAGAACAGAGACAACAAATCTTATCTCTCATTCTGGCAAAATTATTCCTAATAGGGTTATACATGAACTATATATAAAGATAAAACAAAAAATCCTGACAGGTTAATTATTAGAATTATGTCAGATACAGGATATCTATACTGAAATGAAAACACAACAGATTGCAAGTTCCAGTGAAAGAATTTATATTGTAGAAGAACAACAAAAAATTGAAATGGAAATGGAAAGAAAAAACATACAAAAAGAAAGCAGATGTGTAGAAGTGGGAAAGGAACATCCAAATCATAATAAGCATCCAAATGCCAGAAAGAAAAATTATAAGTCAAATAACACAGATGCTGTTAACAATACAGGCATTTTAAAATAAATAGATAACAGAAAGAAATATATTACGACATATGAAATGAAAAAAGAATGTGCACTGCAATCTGGTGACATGTACATAAATATGCATAGATTATTTTCTCATACAGGGAAAATGTATATATTGGTTACTGAAATTATCCAGAAAGGGCACTATTACAAATTATGACTGCAAAGTCTGCAATCAAACATGCAAAACTGGTATGTACTAGACATTGTACCGTGACAGTGACAGGCAATGAACCATGACATAATTGCCACAAGTTAAAAATTATATTGTAGAAAACTATGCCAAATTTTTTGAGAAAGAGAAGAGAGAATATCCACATGCCTAATAAAAAATGAAGTTTGACACAGTGAAAGCTTCAGGAATTATTCTACTCTAATCTGAATCTGTATAGAAGCCAAAAGCCTCCAATTAACCCGCCAGACCTACAGTAACCCACACTGTCAGTACTGGAGTGCTTACTGACTGCCAAAGAACCCAGCACCAAGGGCTGTGTAGAGTCATCCTGAGTCAACCTTCTTCACAGACACTGCACACATTTAAGATACCTTCTTAGATAATGCAGATCTCTTTCACCTGCACCAGTCAAGTAACAATGTACTAATATTTCCATAGTTTTCAGGTCTCACCTTGGGTGGCATCTGCAACTGACTTTACACCGTGAATCCAAATTCTGCCCTCTCTAGCTCATGAAACATAGTCCTGAGCAACCATAGGCACTCTACATCCAAAACATTCTACAGTCAGCACTTCATTCAGAGAACAAAAGGTTTATCCTTCACACATGTTGCAAGAATTACATGGGAGATGTACACACTGTTTATCATCAACCCTTCCATTCCTGACTAAATTTATAGGGGAGCTAGGAAAAAACATCTGCAAGGTCACTTGGGTGAGGCAGAGACTATATATTTGAGACTACACAGACTTAGGTCATCTCGCTGAGTAGAAGCAGCTTTAGTGTTTTGCTAGATGACTGCTGCCTGTCAGTGCATAGGTGCAAGATACCCACTTTCATCATCTGGAGTGATCGGCTTCACCAACAGGAGATAATGGGGGCTTTCCTCGCAGAGGTGCTGGGGGCAAGCTGAATGAATTAGAAGGATTTACATCCTTTCCGTCAGGACATACCCAAAATAGTTACAGGATAACACTCCTTGACCAAGTCCCTCATCTATCAATCCCACATTCTTTCTCCACTTCACTATCTGCTTGCAACAGCAAGACATGCTCATACAGCACAGGTCCCAGAGGAGGTAGTATTTACATGATGCAAACCTTGCCTTCCCCTTTGATGCCTAGAATAGCCTAACGTTTGGAGAAAATCAGCTCATGAATGAAGAAGAGCTTATTGAGGTTGAACCTAAATGAAATACAGATAAAGTTGACGTTCAGGCAAAAATTACTTTGAGAAATGGTTTCGTCTGGCTGCATGTATAAAATTTACTCTTCCTCAGTTCAGTCTGTAACTTTGTCCATGTTGAGTTCTGCATTACCATAGCTACACTGGTAGCTTAAAAAAAACCCCAACATTATGTACCTGTACATAACATTTTTTGTAATGGCTTCCACAGAAGCACAGACCAGCATAAATGCCACCATCTTTCATCCCCGGTGCAAGGTGCATTACCCTTAAGTTATGTTGGAGATGACAAGTACCAAGGCATGGATATCTTTCCAAAGCAAACAGAAACAAATTAAAATCCAGTCAAAAGAAAACCTTTCACGCCATATGTCATAGAAGGAACAAACCAGACATGATAGATGTTAGTCATATGTTAGAAAATGCTCGATATAACTGCAGCAGTTGAATAGAATCAGACACCTAAAAGTCACTGCAAACTGCAAAACACTTGATTTCATATAAATAAAATACCTTCTTCCTGCCTCCAGTCCAATCCTTCAATAGAAGGAATGAAGGAAAGCATTACTCACGTTGCAATACAGTAAATAATCAGGCCCTAAGCCCTACTCCTCAAAATAGTAGGTATTTGGATTTTCTGTACATATCTCAAGGCTGCAAAAAGGTGAGAGTAGCAGAGAAGTTTGCATTTCTTTCTCTGCATATGTAAAAACTGAGTTTATTTAATGTGACTTAATGTATTTGTAGAGTAAAAAGTTGGAGTGTCTTTTTATTGCTTAATGTTTTACTTTCCAGATTGCTTGATCAGTGTTTATATACAGAGCTACTAAATCAGCTGTTTAGTAAAGTTTAGGAAATTTATTAGTCTCTTCAGCATTAAAACACTTTCCTAAATGTAAAAGTATAATGACTTCCAAACTTTAAGTATCAAGTAAGGTATTCAGTCATTTTGGACAAGTGATGTAGGAGCTCAGTAACCCACGGAAATATGTGTATCACTGCTATGTGAACATATGGAAAAGAAAAATAAGTTTTTTGCATTTAGAAGCAAATATTTAATTGTGTTAAATTATCTTCGCCGAAAAGAAAATTAGCAACCAGCGTAGAAAAATGTAGTGAGAATTCTCTTATGTATATAATTGCATAGTATTCACCAATAGCTAACTGCATCTTAGCCTTGGCATACATTATTTCTATTAATATAATAAAATAGCTATAATGTTTTGCTCTCTCTTTTTCATGTATTCCCTACAAAGCACCACTGGTGGGCAGCAGCCAAGTGCAATGTGGGTGCGAGGGATTACAACATCAAAATGAAACTCCCCTTATCAGTACAAAAAAATTACATAAACCAGAGAGATCACATTGTAGGGTAAGGTGGTTCTTGCTCTCAGATGTTCTGCTTCAAAAATTCATCTGGTTGCTCTCTAAAAGTTGAGCTGGCCATGGAAGTAATTCTGAAACTGATATGACAAATGTCAGAAAAAGACACTGAAGCAATAAAATTCAGAGTAAAATAGCAGTGATTTCAGTCACTTCAGATGGCACAGTGCTTTCCATTTTTAAAGGTATTTTCACCAAAAATGTAGGTGGCATGTATTGGCAGTAAATTATTGGAATAGTGGCCTGAACTTGTCAAGTCTTAAAAAGTTAGAGGTGCAGGAGAAATCAGAAAAGATAAAAATATTTTAAAATTGTATGAATTCAAGGTACAATGGTAAGAGAGAAAACACACTGGCATACCAGGCATAGCTGTCAAAAAAGGTGAGGAAAATTCCCCTCATTTTGCTGCTGAAGTGTTGTCTGATCTCAGGGAAGCATTTGACCTGCATATTTAAACTGAAATCTCTCTGGAACCCTTAGAGTTTTTATTTGCTCAGCACAAAGAGGTCCTGTACTTCAAGGGAACTGCTGGGCACCACAACAATGGCCAAAGCCAAGAGTACCCATTAAATTATCTACCTTATAAATAATTCTTTTTAAGCCATAGATGTTGGTTTTATTGCTGCTACTGATTTGGACAGAGCTGTACTTGGAGGAAGAGAAGCTTTCTTCCTCTCATTCACTTGCATTCATGCTCTTCAGTTTAATCACTGAAGCTGACGTTCTCATGCTGCATTTGTTAGCTTCTACTCAGGTCTATTCTAACAATGAAAACCTTCTTGAATCACAGGCAGCAGAGTGTAACAGAGACATCATGCATCATGCAACTACCTTTTAAATCTGCCCTTGTGGATATGATGACTCGGACCATTTTTTCTTTCAAAGAAGGAAAGTCCATCTGTACAATCTATCTGTATCATTAACATGTGTCAATGCTTTTAAAACACACCCGTTTCCCAAAGTTAAAGAAAAATTTGTTATACCTGTCTGGTAATAGTCCCTCCTGCAGCTATTTCATTATGTAGTTCACTCTCTATCTTCTGTCTGCAGATTATATGCAGTGGGGACAGCCCTCTCCACTACCTTTTACAGATGAAGTTATTCCTGATGTCCCTCTCTTCTGCTGCAGCTGCTACGAATAGAATTTCCTCCTTTTGAATGATGGCTCAGTAAGTCTTCTTGGAGACACTCAAGACTTCTGAAAGCTATCTGCTTAAGATTGAGTTTACTTGACTGACATTAGTATCTGCAATGTTGTTAGCTTCAACTGAAGCCTTTTCAGCATTCGTGAAGTATCTCTTGTGTTTCTAGACAAATTGGAATTAATGTTTCACTTTCACTGTGTAGATAGCTAACAGTATCTCTGTCTTCTAATGCCATGAAGCTTAGAGAAAGTTAGCCACATTTAGTTAAAATCGGCAGAATTCAACATTTGAAGAGATAGAGGAAAGATATGTCAACAGATAGGCACACATCAAATCACCTAGGAAACTCATAAAACTTGAAAACATGCACATGGCAAGAAAATTTCACAGTGGTGCAGTGAATGCTTCCATTGTGGAAACTTGAGCGATGGAAAGATCCTGCTAAATGCATACTCCTTCTTGGCTCTCTCTCTGGTTCCCACAAAGCTAGATTTAATTCCATGTCGACTTTTTGCACTCTACTGGGAGGTTTTCTGGTTTTAGAGAACAGATGAAAGAATCCAAGCCATCTCCTGTTCCAGTGGGTGAGTCCCTGACTGTGTAGTACTTTAAAAATCATAGGAGAGTATCCAGTGAGCAAACCTCTAAGGCTGTATGCTAGATCTGGAGGTTACAGTGAAGAAAGATGGCACAGTTCTCTTCTGCCACAGATGCTCTGAACGGCTTTTGATGCTTCCGGTAGAACTTCTGCAGATGCTCTTTTGATAACAGCAGTAACCTCCGCATGTTGAATGACTCAACATAAGTCAGCAATGCGTGCTCTCAGCCCAGAAAGCCAACCATATCCTGAGCTGCATCAAAAGCGGTGTGACCAGCAAACCAAGGGATGTAATTCTATCCTACTCTGATCTGGTGAGACCTCACCTGGAATAATGCATCCAGCTCTGGGGTCCCCAGAACAAGAAAGTACAAGAAAGATATTGAGCTGTTGGAGTGAGTCCAGAGGGGCAAAAAAAGTAGCCAGAGGGCTGGAGCACATTTCTTGTGAAGACAGGCTGAGACAGTTGGACTTGTTCAGCCTGGAGAAGAGAAGGCTCCAGGAAGACCTTATTGCAGCCTTCCTGTACCTGAAGGGGCCTGCAGGAAAGCTGGAAAGGGGCTGTTTATTGTGGAGTATAGTGATAGCACAAGGGACAATGAGTTTAAATTAAAAGTGGGTAGATTTAGATTAGACATTAGGAAGAAATTCTTCCCTGTGAGGGTGGTGAGGCCCTGGCACAGGTTGCCCAGAGAAGCTGTGGCTGCCCCCTCCCTGGCAGTGTTCAAAGCCAGGGAAGATGGGGCTTTGAGCAACTTGGTCTAGTGGAAGGTGTCCCTGTCCATGGCAGGGGATTGGAAGTAGATGGTCTTGGAGGTCTCTTGCAACCCAAAACAGTCTGTGATTCTATGATCTGCAATGGACCGAAAGTTCACCATGACTATGCCAAAATCAAGAGCATATATGTGTTACTACTACAAAGTAACAGTGATTTCTTTGTTTAATAAATCCCTTTTAGTTAAATAGAGAGGTTAAAATCATCTCCATATTGTTTATTCACACTGCAGTTACAAATTCTCCATTAAAATAAATCTATAGCTTTCATTTTGCATGTGAAAAGACAACTACCTCCATTTCATTACTAGAAACTGCAGACAAAATACATCTCAGTAAGTTACATGAGGCAAAGTTTCCTCTTTTATACATTGCGATACATATTTGCCATTTCAGTTTTGTAGTATAGGAGCAAATAACATGATTTAATAGTAGAGTAGAAAGAAATGTGTTAAAATAGTTACTATCATAGACTCATATTTGAAAATTTATATAAAATAATTTTAATGAAACATTATAGGAATAATATTTTATAGTTGTATAGCAGTACGGTATTCTTCATGCTAAAGATACCAAAACCACCTTTACGAATAACATGTAAAACATAGTGAAATTAATTTTAGACTTCAGGATGAAATTTCAGGGTGGACATCAGTATTTGTAATATATTTGCAATGACAAGAAAGAGGGGAAAAGTTTAAGAAAAAAAAAGCAGTGGTGAGGGAAAAACACTCACAAAGTGGAGACAAATGTGCAGATATAATTCAGAAAAGTTAATGACCAAGTGAAAACCTCCCTCATATCCCCCAAAGAAAAAAAAAAAATTAAAGAGTAGTAATAGATTAATGGAAAGCATTGGCTTAAAATGAGTTTCATCCTTAGTGATGTACATATACAACCCCAAAGAATATTCACTGTTGACAGACAAAGCAATGTTGGAAACAATTGATACAAGAGGAATTTAAAACATGATGCTATCCAGCTGGAGTTTTGCAAAAGTTGGATAAAAATGAGTTAGAATATTCACTGTTAGAGAAGGTATGCTGTGCAAATCTGCATTTGCTGCTGTCTTCAGAGATCATAGGCCTATTATCCAAAGAGCTTTCTTAGGTCTCAGAAACCAGCATCGTTAAAGCAACGTAGAATAATGATGTATCTTGGTTTGGATGGAGCTCTGACCTTGTTTCTGAAGTGCAGTATTCTGTCCTTCTGTTTGCGATCATCTAAACTATCCAACATTACTTCTGTTCCTGGACTGAAAGCCCTCACAAACTTATTGGGAGATGCAATGATCTTAGGCACAAATGCTTCTAAAAATATTATATCAATAAATTTGAGCTATTAGATTCCAGTATTAGGAATCATGACTCCATATATGTGATAATGTATTTTTACTAAATAGGAGCATGGCATATAGCAGATATTAATACATTTTAAAATAACTTTTTTTTTTTAATAGAATATTTTTAACTGGCCCATGTAGTGTATTAATACATTCTCCAAAGCTGAAGCAAGTAAGCATAATCATGTTCTTTCTCCTGCTATTACTGAAACTATGGCATATAATACTTTGTGTACACTGCTCAAGATTTATCTTAAAAATACATACTGTAAATTTAGCAACACAACTCTGCTACAAAGTGATTGTTTCTAATGACTCTGGCACAAAACGCCTCTCCTGCTTGTAGCCGTATTCATGGGCAGTTTACATCCTCATTACTCCTGTGTGAACCTTGTCCTTTGCTTTTCTCACCCTTTCTCCTTAGTCTTTATCACCATCCCTTGATATTTTTATGCAAAACAACCAAAACCCATCTCTCCTTTCATTTGGCTGGACTACATGTAACAGGCTTATTTTGGCTTCTCTTATGCTGTAGGTCCAACGTTTCCCTGATCATCCCCATGTATGTTCTAATGTTAATTTTTCTCTTGAACATGGCCATCCAGCATCCATATCATGCTTGCAGCTATTAATGTGATCAACTATTATACTCATATATGTCTTCTCCTTTCTTATTTCCGACTGGTGAATAACCAAGTTACGGAAATTCTTCATATCAGTACTCCAAAAGCATTACTTTGCTTTCTGTAATATTATGTAATATAATTTATTTCTATTTCCATTGCTTCGAGTCTCAAGACATTTTGGTTCTTCTTGTATGCCAGTTTAATCCTTCATCATGTTGACAGTACCTCATGTCATCAGCATATTTTATCATTTTAACATATTTTGTTTCATAACAAAAGCATTCAATAAGATCTGTGCTTAAAGATATTCCCTCCAGCTTCAAAAGTCCTTCTCTTTTTATTCTCTGGATCTACTGTGGTGAGTCAATTCATCTCAAGTTTTCTCAAAGAGAAATTTCTTCTGGCTGTCAGTATAAAGCTCCGTTGTCTCTCCTTTCATTTTGCTATCTTTTTCATCCCTTAAATAAGGGATCTTACCATGCCAGCCCTTCCAGACACCATCTTTAGCATCAGGGCTCAAAGTTGTCCCACTCATATTAGGTTGGTGACCTGATAATATTTTTAAGGGTGTCATACTTCTCTCCACAACTTCTATTTCAACTCATTAAAGGAATTTAGCTTCTGACCCTGATGGTTATTAAGAAAAAAATAACTGACTGCAGAGATACCTGTTTTAGGTCCTTGAGTTATTTTCTTCTTTGAGTCTAGTAGTACTATTTAAGTATCTTGTTATGATGATTAAAATGCCAACATTTTTACAATCATAAAATTGCTTCAAATGAAGAACATAGAAGGAGTGGAACAGATTGTCTTGTGAAGGGCCCATTTTATGTATGGTGCTCAGCTTGGTGCTTCTTGCAGCTGATGCTCAGAAAAATGCTAGTTCCTGTTCCATCTCCCAAACCCTAGGAAAAAGCTAGAGGAAGGAAAAGCCACAGGGAATGCTGTGCCCAACACACTGGTATATTTATATATATCTGCAGGTATGATTTTTTGCCAGATCAGCATTTTGCAAGTGACATTCAGACTCAGAAAACAGTCATTATTGAATCATTTTTTATCACTTTTCTTTACAGTGAGCTTGGAAATAGTCTCCTTTGCAAATTTCACAGGTCTCTGAGCCCAGAGACCTCAAGCATCTGTGTACACTTCCCATATCCTAAACCATATTTTCTGGGTGGCAGCAAGCCTCAGGAGCCTAGCAAAGCACATACCGTCATATTTCTAACATCAGTAACCAGTGACATCTCAAATAGTGCCAATTTAGTTTGTGGGCAAAACCTGAGATGGTACGATTACTTTCATCACCTTGTCTCAGATTGCAGTCCTCATGAGCATGCAGCTTGGAGAACAACTTTGTCTTTCTTTCCCAGAATAGCCCTATGCTTTTCCTGTAGGAGATACACATGTTGTTCGTTAGGCAGGAAAAAACTTTTTACTTCTTCCTCTGCCATGTTTTTAGGGGTTTTGTTGTTGATATTTCAGGTTTTTTAAATCAAAAAGAGATGAGGTAAAGTACTCACATACTTACATATCTCATTGAGTTGTGTTTTGCATCAACATTTTACTGTGGGTGAAATAGCAAGATTAAGAAATTGTGCATCCAGTTAAATTTGACACTAGCTGACCAAATCCCGTTTAATTCTGAATGTATGTTTTTTCCATTTTATTTGGTCAATGAATGCCAGCTGTACAGACTGTAGTAGACCAAATTGAGATTATGACATCATGAGTACAAAATATAGAATTACAAATATCTCTACCACATATATCTTCATTTAGGTACAGTGTATTTTCTAGCAACTGAACTTTGATACATACAATTTCTTCAAGTAAAATAAACTGAGTTTTTTCATATTTAATATAAGAACTCTATCATGATGTTGTAAAATCCTAAGTAAGCAACTTCCAGCCCAATCATTCCTTACTCTCTAAAGATTCCATTTTAAACTCACTTAACACCTAATTCAATAATATTGCCTAGCTTGACAAAAGACTAGTACCAAGAAGTTCTTGCACAAGATTTCCTGTGACAATGAAGTGTGGAAGTTATTAATTTAAGACATACATAAATATTTCCAGATTATCATATTACTGTATACAGGTTAAGAAAACTATATTGAATTTGCATTACAAGTGCAATCATATATAGATAGCCTCGTTGTTACATATTGAGTTTTTCTGGGGTGTGAGAGAAGAGATACTACAACTTTTTTCTTGGCAATATCTGTCTAGACATTTATCTCTACTCCCACTAACAGTTTTGTTACACTATATAAAACCAACTCAGTGAAATACCTGAACTAGAGCAGTTTGACTTCATCAGGTTATATTTCCACATTAATACAGAAAGAAAAGATATATCTGCTAATTTTCAGAGATGATATTTTGATTACACATTATGAGTCTACTTTGTACATGGATAGCTATGATGTTCAAAATACTTCACAGACAAATGAATCACAAAGCTAAAAATGCTGTTTTATTACTGAATGTAGTGTACTATTTACAACTCAGTATGATTCTTTCTCAAGTCGCCTACAAAGGAAACACCTCTGCTTGGGAATGAACTTATTCTCTAGTTGCCATCTCAGCTAGAGGCTTATATGTCTTAATTATCCAAGGCTTGCCTACACTAACAGACAGTGCAGCACTATAGGTGCAGACCTGAAGAACAAAAGAATCTATGCTGAAGACATGACCTACCTGTCGTGTCTCACAGACATTTTGGGGTAATTTTTTCAGAGAAGCTCTATGACTATTGAACAACCTGGTGAGTATTAGTGGTTGCAGATTACAAGGTACACTCCTGGAGTGTACCTTCTGGCTTAATTTCATCCAACATTTAGCCCAGGTGCATTGAGATACCTGCCAAAGCATGGTATGATATTGTGATGTAAAGTAAAACTTTAGTTTGACATAAGTCATAAAAAGCCTTAAGGAAAAGCAGAGATGAGAATAAAACACCTACTCATAAAAGATGTGTATACTTTTCACATTGCATCACAAGTAAGCTAGGACACTTTTTGCAGGAAATTAAGAATAAAACATTTTTATATACTTGAAATATATATAAATATTATTCAAATACTCATGATCACGGGATTGACTGTTACTGAAATGTCTGAGATCTAAGTCTGTGCTCTTCAAAATTAGGATTCAAATAAATGTTTGGTTTTTATGGAGTTGAAGACATTACATTAAATATTCTAAGCTTTATGTATATATATATATATGTATATACATATATATATATGCTTACTCCTGAAAAATGACCAGATGTTGGGAAAATTCAGCTAGCTAAATCCTTATCTTCTTCCTGCTCAATATTGCTAGGAATCTACACTCAGGAAAAAAATATACTGCCAAGAGTTGTTCACTGAATATTTAAACCTGGCAATGATGACCAGTTAAACTACAGCTTTAATATATGTGTGTTAAGCAAAGTTAACCTTAAAGTTAAACTATGACCTCTGCTGAAGAACTAATATGTCAAAAATCATAAATTCTTTTGTCTAAACTAGAACTTGGGTTTGTTAACGTGTCTGTGTGTCTGTGCATCCCCTCCCTGCAGAGCACAAGGTCTCAAGCTTATCTTCCATATTTAATTTTCAGGCACCTTGTGCTAACAGCAAAACACTTAACAGTGTGACAAGGACAATACTGTTAAAAGCATCTAGTAAATGTGAAATATCATTCTGAAGACCTTAAGATGTCATGACATTTTTGGAATACCCACTGCCCCTCTGTTTCTGATGATACAGTTTGAATCTGAGAATAACAGCTACAGAAACCTCAGTGGGCAGCACTGCCTCCCATTTGGAACATGATTAACAGCCAAGTGGGAACTTCATCCATACCTTTGTACAGCTACATCTTGCAAACTTCTTAGGAGGAAGTCTCCAGTTGCTCAGGATGTTCTGCCCCAATGTTGCACTAGTCTCCCAATGCACAAGGACTGCCATTTGTCTTGTCACTCCCTCAATGCCATCCCAATAGCATCCCTTGGGTGGTGTGATGCCATCCCTGCATGGCTTACTCTGACTGCTTTTGCCTATCTGTACAGTACCTTCAGCTGTATTGATAGTTCTCCACCTCCCTCTCTTTATCATTCCTGATATTGCATTTCCTACTGCATTGATGCTTCCCTAAAGAGAGTGTTCTGCCTCTTACCTGAAAGGCGGTGAGAGAAACCCATTTAATTTCCACCACCTTTCATTAGATCATGAGCTTTTATGCAGTTTGATCTACTGCTGCAATTACTGAATTTTGATCAGGGTTCTGGGAGCCGGCTGTAGAGGCCCTAAGTAATTGAGTACTACTACAGATTGAGGAGGGCTCCTCAAGCAATTAATTACCTTTACTATAAAAAAATAAAAATAAAAAAAAAAGACTTCTAGGTTCTGTTTGTTTAGTTTCAACTTCTAATGACTGTGACTTGTTACACATTCTTCACACAGGTTAAAGAATTGAAAACCTTTCCCACATGAATGTCCCAGCTCCGTCTTTGGAAGAACACAGTAGATGGAGATTTTACTATTTCCTTCATCTAAGGCAATATTCCCAGGTCTTGAGTCAGGTATAGGGGCTGTCCCTTACAAGGCACTACATTTTGTAATATTCCTCTCGCTACCATCTTGTTGAAAGCCAAAATTTAGTGGTGGTTGACATACTTATGGCTACCCTGAACACCCAGAGGGCATAAGATTAACATAAGGTCTTTGTAAATACATTAAAGAAAGGTTTATAAAATATGCTTCTGTTAGGAAAACTAAGGTAAGTCCTCCTTACTTCAGCAGTACAAGCACGTTTTTAATCAGGTGAGTGGCAGAGGCATTTAAGCAGATCTATCCAAGTATCGTTTTCTGGCCTGAATGGTGTACTAGTAAGTTTTGGAAGAGTCATGAGAGAGTCTTGGCTACAGAACATTTAGGAATCACAGGGGCCTTTTGGCTTTACATCTATGAATTACAAAAGTACATACAATCAGCTGTGAAAGACATTCCATTTCTGTAATATAAATGAAATAGCAAGAAGGAAAATAATACAACTTCTTCCTTTCCCACAAAAACTATAAGGCTTGATGCCAAAAGGCTGTAAGGATTTTATTGCTTAAATAATAACTGGCTGCAGGGATCTGGACTCTGCAACATGTTTATTCTGATGCAAAGCCAACAACTTTTTTCTGAAAACCTAGGAAAATACCAATCTTTCTCCTGACGAAGCAGCTAACTGCCCTCTGCCTAGTATGGTCATAAAATGGTAATTTACACAAGGTCATGAGAAAGCAGAAGAGCAGAACCCTGTAGACTCCTGTGTCACACCAATGAGGGCAATTCAATCTCTACCCTAAACCAAGAGCAGCCTCCTCCTAAACTGTCACTTAAGCTTGATTTTAAGACAGGCATGAGGTTTGTAGGTTTCTTCCTGACTGCAGCCTTGCTAACATATTTGCAATCTCAATAAAATGTTTGCATTTCCATCCTTAGCATCAAAGTATGAGGTTTAAAAACAATTTTTAAAATGAAAACTTAAACATCATCCAAGACTCTGGAAGTAGTGTTTTGGGTATAAGTTTTTGCCTCAACCTAGACAAACTCCAGAGTAAATCCAAATACTTCCATAAAGAATGATGCCAGTTACCACTGACATTTTGTGAAGGGCATCTGCTCATATATTAAGCAGCTACAGAGTCTCACCCACAAAACCTGTTCTGTATGTCAGGTCACTTCAGCTTCTCAAGCAGGTGGACCTTGGTTTGTAGATGGAATGTGGCGCAGTGCCCTCATCTATTTTCTTTCAATAGAAATCCCATGGGGAAGAAAATCTGATCCAGGAGAAAACAGGCATAGGGAAACCTTATTACCGATTCACCTTTCTGAATAGAATTCCACATTTACCAGTCTGGCAATATTCAGAGTGAAGCACACGGCCTTTTAAATCAGATTGCCTTTGATTGTGTCTGGATTTGGATGCTAGTTGCCATCAACCTTTAAATTCTGTTTGTGCAGGGGACATCTTTTAACCCACAAGGTACAGGTTGAAGTGAAATGGCCTGGAGATGTCTACAGACTGGAGTGGTTCCATTGATTGAAACTTAGAGCCACTAACTGGTCATACTGTTGTTTCAGAAAAGGCTAAGTAATGATTTCCCTGTCCTAAAGTGAAGGACCAAGGTTTTGAAGATATAGCTCAGACATTTCCATTATCCTTCACTGTTACCTATGTATCTAACTATCTGTGTTCTGGGTTATAGAAACAGGACTATAACCTGTAGGCCAAGGGAAGTTTTTTCATTTTTCCTCCGCAATCATTTGCAGAGTCTAGAATACTGAGTCTGGTTTGGGGCTCAGAAAATATAAATGTTGATTGACTGAAAAGGGTACAGCAAGGAGACCTCCAAGATGATCAGAGGCTGGAGCACTTGCCCTTTAAGAAGAGGCTGAGGAAATAGAATTTGTTCAGTTTGGGGAAGACAGCTTTGAGGGGACCCAATACAAGCTCAAGGTCTAGCACATAAGAAGAAATTTTTGAGGATATAAAGCCAGACGTTTCTCAGTGGTGCATGATGGAAGGATAAGAGCCAAAGACGTAAGTTGAAACAGGGGAAGTTCAGTTAAGAAAAGGCTGAGAAAACCTTATCCTTGAGCATTTCAGTATTTTCAAGACCAAATCACACCCTGAGCACACCAGTCTGAACTCATACCTGACCCTGTTTTGACCAGGGTGTTGGACTAGAGACATTCTGAAGTTATTTCTTATCTACATTACCCCGTAAGCCTACCATTCTGTGTTGTGACTCAGACATAGTTTTCACAGCTTCATCTTAATACTTCTTATCTGGACATAAATAGAATAATTACAGATGAAACTGGACTCTGACCCATAATGGTTACAGTTACATTTTTCACAGAGGATTTCTTTACCAAACTAAAAAATAAAGTATCATCTGTTAAACATGGAAGATGCTATACTCTATTTAATGTTCAGATTGAATTCCATTTTTGAACAACTTTTCTATTAGTAAACAGAACTGAATTCCTGGTTTATGTGTCAAGAGTTGCATAGAAAATTCAAACATCACCACAGATGGTGGGTATGTTTGTGTGACCATTTGTAATGTGATAGTTTGTGGGTCACTCCACAATAAATGGGCGTCTGGAATGGCCATTAAAGTTTGTCAAAATTATTACACATCTTCAAATGATGGTGGGGATGGGTGGGTTAGAATTTAACCTCAGTAATAAGATCCATCTATAATTGGCAGAGGCTGTAACAATACTCCAGCTGTGCCAAACCAAAAGCAAGTATCTTCCACAGTGCCAAAAGTAAACAAGCTTGCTGAGGCTCTGCTCTCAGAGGAGAAAGCCCTGAACCAAGCAGGATGTGAAGGAAACTGAGCAGCCTTAGCAGAATAAAGAAAGTCTTTCTTCAGATAAAACCTGGCTAAGAAGCATAACAGAGAAAGTAGGAATATGAGATGAGTTTTCAACATGGAGAGGAGTAATTTGTGGAGTTCAAAATAGTCAGTACTGGGACTATGCTGATAAATCTGTTTGGAATTGGCCCAGAACTGAGGGTAAACTCTGAAGTGACTGGTGGTTTGCTGATGCCTGCTGTCTCATGGGAAGCAGGTGGCACTAGTCCTTCCTCTTCTGCCCACTGTCAGAAGGCAGGATTCTGGCATGAATTCTTTAGTCTTATCCAGTAGGGATGGATCTTTTGATATATCACATAGAGATACAAACTATATGAGAAAAAAAACCAAAACACTAAACTAAATTTAAACTCATGCAGAGTGAGACTAGAAGAGCAATCAAATGGAAAAGATGGTCAGGCAGGTTTGTTTCTACACAGTAATCTTTTAATGCATGCTTCTTTGCCTTATTGGCAACCTTTCTACTTCAGCTACACAAAAGAGCTTCTGCTGGCAGTAAGTACAAAATACTACAATCCAAGAACACAAAATAATATAATCCAAGCAACCATTTAAAAAATATTTTTTAAAAAGTCCTCAATGAACCACTATTGTAAGTCAGACCCCATCAAGTTAACAGACCGATTGCAGAAGATAGTTTTTACTGTGAAGATTAGACAGGTGTCTTCTGCGATGCTTGGGACAGCAAAGAGACAAAAGAGGTAGGGGTGGTAGCAGGAGTAAAGGAGGTTGCAAGTAGCATGCTGAGGGGTGAAAAGTACCATCAACTTGGTGCTGAGACACAAGAAAAGAATTTCTGTCAGCTGTGTTATGCCATTTCCTTGAATGTCTTAAGTAAAGCCAGTCAAACCTCCCTTAGAGCAGTAACATGTCCTCACAGTGCTGGGTGTTAGTGTTTTCCAACACAGTCAGGTCAGCAAGAAGGTGAGAATTTTTCAGACTCTGAACAAACATAGCTATGCCAGGAGAACTCTTAGTGCGAACCTGACCCTGGAGATTTCATAGGCAATGGATGGGTTTGTGTCTCAGCAGCCACTCTAGCTTGATTATTCCATTTCTACACATGGGGGAAAAAAAGGTCACCAGCTTATTACATGCTATTAATGTTAAATAACAAAATAAGGAAAAAAAAGCAACACCTCATTTGTTAATATGATATCTTTTCTACACCTGCCACAATACCGGGAAACTGAAGGGCTTAATCTTTGATATTACATATTTACAAGCCTCGCAGATCAAACTCAAATGCTATTTCAACTGTACTTCACCTAGAGCAAGAAATGTCTAGGCAGATAGCCCAGAGCATATTTAGAGCTGCCCTGCAGTCAGTGAGACACATGAAGTGAGTATACAATGTCAAAGTACTGTAAAAATAAGTCAGCTAGAATATAATTGGCTTGGATCATAGGTCTACAGGGCTAAGGCAGCTGAGCCATTGGTAAATTACACAGCCATTTTTACTTGATTTCCTGTTTCTTCAACTCTGAAGTGATAATTCTGTTGAAGATGATAAAGACTGTTGAGGAGATTTTATTTAATACAGATGGACATGTTAATGGAGAGTGATCTACCCATCCCTCCAATTAGCCTACTAGGTGCAGCTTGATATAAAGCAGAGACTGGAGCCCTGAGGACATAAAGCAAGACAGGGAGAGCAACATAGCTCAGCATGTTTTCAGGAAATCCAATTATTTGTCGGAAGCTTTGAATTCAAAAGTGGATTCAGAAAGTCCTAAAGCAATTATGATTTGCACTGAAAGAGACTGGCTAAAGCCAGCAGCTAAACGTTTGTATTGTTTTTGGCTAGTGCGCTCCATTTATACAGTAAGACCCTTTAGCACAATCACTTCAGCATGTAACTGAAATGAGTTTAGTTTTCAATAGGATTCTTTTTTCAAACAAGTTGATAAGAAACACATCAGTTTCCTTATTTTCTACTGCAGACAGAAGGGCTTAGAAACAATTCTGGATTTCAAAAATTATTTGAAAACATTTATGAGCTTTAAAGACAGTATTGTGTTAAATATCTTGCACGAGATGATAATGCTAAAACATTTGCCTGGATGTCTACCCTTCAGTTTGCCCAATATGCCTCTTTATAAGCCAGTGTGTATGTTCTGTGCCAACATGATCTGAGGAGGGAAACGTACAAACAAGATATTGAAATGCTTTTTGCTTGATATGTTCACCAGTTATCTGGGTGGTAAAAACCCAAAATATTTGTAACAGTATTCTCTGCATATTTTAATATTTTTATCACCACCAAGTGCTATGTATTTCTGAAAACCCCCCTAGCAATTTGTATACTTAATGTCCATCTTTATGTATGTTCCAAGCATAGTCCATATATATTTGACAAACTTAAACCACTTTATTTAGGGATACTTGAAGCCATTCTAAAGGAATTAAGATACACAAAAATATCTCTCGACTTTGTAGACACATATCTCTTGGATAAAACCTGACTCTGAACATATTTAAGAAAAATTACTTTATTCATATTTTATGGGTGCATGAATTTATGGGTTTTTTACTTTACACTTTGGAAATGAATAATATGATGTCTTTTATTTGTTTTCAAAAGTCATAGAAAATAGAAATATAGAAATACAGAATATAGAAAATATAAAAAAGTGTTGTAAGTCATCTGTATCACTAAGAAATATATATATATATAAATGCCTTTTTATTCCTAAAAAGTGAGTTATAGCTAATTTGTTTCAATTTAAGACCCAGTTTAGCAATTATAGCAGAAGAACAATGTGCATTTTTAATCACGCCTGTCTAGCTTTAAATAGTTTACGTGGTCTTCTTGAAGATAAAAATATATTCTATAAAAAACCACCCTCCTGAGCTGTAGCTGCTAGATACAAAGTTTTATTTTTCAAATAGAAGTAAAAATACCTCATAAGTAAAGCTGTCCCAAAACTGGGATTCCAAGTTCACTGGAAGTTTCCTTTTAATTTAGTTTTGATCTGACCTGTAATGGCTGTTTCCAATGTCCGTAGCTGAGGCAGACTCTGCAGGAATCCAGGCAGGGTTCTCTTTGAACTCTGCCTTGAGTTTGCTAAAACCTCATTGAACCCAAGATGTTTTAAATGAAAGACTTCAAACTGGATGAAGTAGCATTTTTTGACAAAACTTTGTTTCCTTTGATAATTTCTGAACACTTCTATTTACAACATGGTTTGATTGAAGACAGACTGTTATGATGAAATGACAGATGTTTCATAATTATTCCCCTCCAAAGTCTTTTGGATGCCAGCCTCGTCATAATTCACAAACAGGTCAATGTAGTCTCTTTGACTCGGTGTTTTCAGTCACTTAATAAGAACCAAGGTCTACCCAAGTAATCAGCTCAACATATTTTAAGAGACCTCTAAACCAAAAGGACAAGGATAACCTTGTGACTAATTTCCAGGATTAGTTATTAGAAAACCTGAGTTCTGTTCAGTTTTGCTGCAAATACTGTGTCATAATTTTTGTCCTGTCACATAAAACCTCTGAGAATGTCTATATTAGCCTTTGTGATGCATCCTGAGGCTGCTTTCTGAATTAGATTTCCAGTTCCCAGCAATAATAATCCTTTTCTAGCATTCCATCAATTTCCTTATCTTTTCTGATTATTACTTAGGCCTGTTGTTCATTGATAATGAAGTTTGTTTTTTGTCAGCATTGAATATCTGACACATAACCACCCCAGTGTGCCACGATGGTTACCAGCACTGTCCCAAGTTCTTTGATCATTACTGTGAAGAAACAATGCTGTCAATCCCCTGCCTTGTATGTGAGTAGCTAGCAACCAGTGAAACAGAAGTAGTGTTGGAAAGTGCTCCAGGCACACCACCCCTCTGATTTAGCATCTCTGGGCAGCTGACCAGACTGGCTGAAGGATGGGATGATCCTGCTGTTAGTTAATTGTGCATACGTAAAAGTAAGACTCAGACTGTCAAACTGCATAACTGCAATTAAGAATCCAGTCTCCATATTCAGCAGTACTCATGGGTATTCTGCTTTACTAAACACTCTTGCTAGTTACAGTAGTTTCTGAAACGTTTGCAGGAGGCAAACTTATATGTCAAGAGCTGTACTTCCATACACATCTACCTACATAGGGGTACACATGCATAAGTGTAAATATTTGAACATCAAGAATACATGAAGTTTTGTGATGCTTTTTAACGGTACAGAAAAGCAATAATTCCAGTAGATATTGCATGCACATGAATGCTTCTATGACCACTTCATTTTTTGATAAATTCTTTGCGTGCTCTGCATTTTCGTTGTCTGAGTTGTGCCAGTCAGTTCTTACAGGAAATCTCTTTGTCTCACTCGGGTGGGATCCCACAGAAAATAGAGTCTGAACCTCCTTAGTTAGGGAGGCACAACATCTTTAACTCAAGCAGAACTCACAAATGGAAAAAAGAATGGATTCAGTTTTACAGATAATCCTTGTATCACAAGAAAGGCCATTTTATTTTCATATAATGCTCAGTTAAAAAAACACTTTCATTTTTAAGAGAGTAAGGAAAAAATACATATTTCAAAAATAATGATAAATAATAAATCATAATTGTACAGAATACACACACAGAATATACAATGTAGAATGCATTATGTTAGTTTAGCTTGTATCAAAAGGTACATTTTGTTGATAAAATACAACGTATTCTCATTCTATGCTTTTAAACTTTAAATATATTCATACTTAAACACATACAAGTGTACACAAAAGTTTGGGATTTTATAAAAACAATTTTTAAATGTTCAAAATATTCCCCAAAATACTACAAATATTTACACATCAAAAATATATTTCACATCTGTTATAAAAATTAAATGTTCCTAGCCCTTCAAAAGAGTAAAATATTGATTTCCAGGCTGTGACATCAGAGGAGCAGAAGAGTCACTGGTGTAGAAATTAATCTTCCCCAGTTGGGACCACAAGTAAAGCATGTTTTGGAGAACCCTGTGATCAATATCCCTATTTTGATTGCATTTGTTTATAAGGTTGCGCCTTAATAATACACAACATGATGAAATTGCTGCTGTCTCTTTCTGAAAAGATGCAAACAGTGAATATAGTGCAGAAATCTGTACCGGTTGTTGCTTAATCCCCTGGTGGAATTTTAAGACAGAGCTGACCTATGAAGTCCTAAGTGGCTTGGTTTGGACTATCTAAGTGCTTCTCGCTGTACAGTGCATTAGATTAGATACATGCTCTGAAGGCATTAGAGGTAGAATTCTCTTTGGAAAACAAGAGAAAGGAGCATTACTAGGGTGTTCTCCCTGATCTCCTGATCTGCAGGTTTGCTTCATTATGTATTACTGTAGTTTTATGTCATGGTCTTTATAGATCTCTGAAGGACACCGCAAACCTGATTTTTGTCTTTTTTTTTTCCCCATATACCTTTCAAAGGGGCATACTCTTAACAGTAAGAAAGCTTTTAGGGTTCATGGTACAATGGTGTTTTGGCAACACCAGTGTGTGATGGAAGCAATTTTTCACTACAGTTATTAAGAATAAAGACATGAGAGGCACTTTTAGAAACCAAGCAGTCCTTCAGCATTTTAAGAACTAGAATGAACTTTATATTTAATAAGGTTTTTTTCTCCTTTTATCATTCTGAATATTAAGTGCACACATCAGGTAGCAGTATTATAAAGTTATCCATGAATTGCTGTGAATAAAACTCTTGTGGAAGTTTTCTTCAAGTGAGGACGGCATTGGACTGACTCCTTTGTGACTATATGGACAAAACAGAACAGGCATATATTCACAACTATACATAACTCCACCATTTATGTTAAAATTAAGTTAAGCATTTTTTAAAAAATTATTTCATCTGCCTCACATGATGTTTAAAATACTAGTAAAACCTACATTTCATGCACCTCTGTCACCTGCAGATATAAAAATGATGTCAAGATGTCAGACTTTTACCCTCTTGTATATTCAAAGGGCAAACCATAGGAAAGCGTGCATGGCTTTATACAGCTGAGGAGGGCTGCTGAGGAGGGGACAGGTCAACACCTGCTTTGCAAAGGCTTATGGAGAAGCTGGTGTAGAGGTCTGTGCCCTGTGATTCCTTTCGATTTCCCTTCTTCAATCACTGCTGTTGCTCACTACTTCCCTCCACCTCCACCCCCAGTGCCTTGAAGCTCACCTTGAGTTTTAATTTCCCTGTGTCGTTTATATCTTCATCTTCTCTATTTCAAAAGCTGTTTGGGCTTTCTTATTCATGACAGCTCCCTTTGTCAGTGTATGAATTATTGTCAAATAAGATTACGCTACAGGAAAATACCCCAAGATAGCCGTCTCTGCATAAAAAAGACTTTCATTAAAAGGCTATTACATTTCTCCCAGCTTCCTGCTTTAGAAGTTAATTGTGTCTACTGGATGTAGCTCTGAGGGGAGCTATTCCAAGCTTCACCACTTTGGGAATTGCTCTCAGAGGCACATTGGGCTAGATTGATAAGGAGTCTATGTATCATGACACCAGGGATGCCCAATATCTAGCTACCTGGAAGGTTTGTGAAATCCAGCTCCCCGAGTTCCTGATCTGGTTAAAGATGGAGAAATAGCTGCCTAAGAATAAGATCCCAAGTGCTAGCATGTTATCTGAGGAGCTGCTAAAACCAGCTACTTACAGACACCAAGCAAGAGAGAAGCCTGGAGTACTCGGCCAAATTACACCTGAACATGTCTGGAAAAAAGAATGCAGGATATGCTTTGGGGACGCGATCAGTCTCGGGGCCTGAGCTGATTTATAATGGCTTTTTCTCTGCTTTACCTGTGGAGCCAGGAAACTATTTCTCTCCTTAATAGAATTTGGTTTCTGAGGAGGAAAGTTATTCATGGAAATTTCTTTCAACTTGCCCCTGCATCAGAAGTTGGTTATACTAGATACTAAATAGAGAACCTGTAATGCCAGACATCAGACTATAAATAACTGAGGGATAGCTCACCCTTCTCTGGGGTTTGATACATAAGAAATCACTGTCCAGAATCTTATACACTTAGGCATAGAAGAGAGTTCATTCACACGAGGTTTTACAGGTGTAGAAGTGGTAGGCATTTCCTGCTATGCAATAGGACAACATATTGGCTCATGTCAGCTCATGGCATGATTTTTCTGCCAATCTCTTTCCAAGCACTTTTCAAAGTTCACAGTACGGATTTCTCAAGTGAAAGCCATAATTATTCACATACAGTGTTCCCTGGTACAGTTGAATGAGAATCAAGCTCCAAAGTCCTGGGGATATCCTGCATTGCTCTCTGGACAAAGAGCTTTGTATCTATCATGCTAGTCCTTAGAGTTGTACTGTCCACCATGTTGACTGTGTCAGATTGTGGGACAAGGAGGAGCAATCTGGGTAGGGCTCTGTTTTCCTTCTTTTTAGGGAAACTGTACCTAAACCAGCAAGTAGTGAAAATGATAGACAATGAATGAGATTGCCAACTTTTAATAATACTTTGAATCACTAGGCATAGAACATTGTTTAAACTGAATTCCCTCTTGGTTTGTGTTCCTCTGGTTTTTGGGGGTTTTTTTTACCCTAAGAAAGACACATTCTCATTTGATGATTTGTCCTTCAAGCCATGCTGTTTCTTCACCAAATATAGCCTTCATACAAAATGTAAAATTTCTTTGGTTAACTATGCCAATTAATTTTTGTTCATGTGGTTATATAGCTTAAAATATATTTTGATTCTTAATTTTTGCATTATTGTATTAAGGATAAAGAATGGCCCATTTTTTAGTGATTAGATGATTGTTCCTTCTTCACCCTCCCACCCCAGGATTTGTACTAAGCAACTTTTAGATGAAAACCAGCACTGACTTAAAAATGCGCAAATATAGCATTATTGCATTGTTTTGTTAGCTAAGCCACACTCTATTGTATGTGCTGAGGAAAAAAAAAGACAAATAATAATTTTATTAAAACATTACTGTATTTTTTTAATGGAATTATTTACTGCAGTTTGCATACAGTTTCTTTACATGTTTCTGGCTTCCACGGATAAAATTCCCAGAAGCAGACAAGTTCCTCATGGGAATTTCAGAAACATTTACTCTTTCTTTCCCCTTTAACAGTGTAAGTGGGTGCTGGGAGTCAATCTCTTTAAATACCTTTGAAATCCTTCCACACTCTTGACCCTCATGAAATGCAAGCAAGCTACTCTAGCTACAGCAGGGACAGGTATAGCGGTGATCACCTCTTCTAACACAGCTGCAGTAGCAACATGCTCCAGGAATCCTGGCTTGGGCTGTGATTCTCTGAACACCTCCTCTGAACAGATATGGTTCAGGTGCCCATTGCCTACTCCAAAGCAACTGTCATAACTGCCTGACAACAAATCTCATCATCAGAATGATGGTGTACCCACAGCCTAAGTCTTCTTGTATTTTTAAATGTCCTCAAGAGGGCATGATTAGAGAAATGTTAATAACAAGGAAATTTGAAGCACGGATTTGCCTGTCCTACACTTTTTTTTGCTTCATAATGTTAGTGAGGAGGCAGAAGGCTGTTCTTTATTCACTAAGAGAGCAAGTTCTAAACCGCAAGTTCTAAACCACAAGTTCCAGGAGTCCAAAGTAAAGTGGTCAAATTAATTCTTCTGCCATAGATAAATTATAATTTGACTTTCCCAATGGCAGGCTGAGGCACACTGCCTCTACATATTCAACACATGTTTGCATTCCTGCTTTGTTGAACTCATCAGGGACAACTAACTCCTCTATCATATAGCAAAGACAAACTTCATAATACCTGAGAAACTCAAGCTGCTTTCCATACTGCAGTTTTGCAAGTTTAGGAGGAAAACACCCTCCAGACCATGCCCTTCTAAGTATGTCAGAGCCCTGTAGGCTCAAGGATGGTTGGTGTGTCAGTGGCATACACCTGTCAGGCTCAAACAGATACTCCACACAGCAATAATGAACACAGAATGTAAATAAAAAGAGGGAAAATAACTTCCCTCTTTCAGTAGGGTGAAATCACAAAAGTGTTACTCAAGACTGTGTATTCTATCCACTATCCAAACTTCCTCTGGGGACAAAATTATTTTTCTGGATTTGGGACTCACTCCTAAACAATATTTGTTTATTCCTAATTTAAATAGCTGGTTGCATGAAATCTCCTTCTTCAGCTTTTGGCTTTTATTGCTGAGATAGTACCCAGTGTAAATACAGATTGTCCAATTCAGTTCTACATAGAGCATACGCTTTGCAATGCACAGTCCTTGTTATTGGATAGCTGTAGAATGTCAGATGTTTACTCATTACAAAGCATCACTAGGTTACAGGTTATTTGTAAGAAATACCAAGCTAAAATTGTGGTTTCTGGTAGAAAAGCTAGCAATGCCCAAAATACCCCCTCAGATTTTGAGCTCTCCATGTTACATGCTAAAGGATCATCAAGACTGACAAGGGTGTATTAAAGTAAGGAGACTTTTTCATCTACTTCCAATCTAGTCTTATTTAATTTAGCTTCTAATGAAATGCATTTCTGTTAACCATCACTTCACCCTATTGTCTATACAGCTTCAAATGACTGCCTTTTAGAGCTATGAATAGCCAAAGTAAAAATCTATAGTTACATTAGTTGCAGGTTATTGGTCAATAAGTGTTCATTAAGCACTACACTTATTCTTTTCAATTTACAGTGTTATTTGTTTTCTTATTTCATTGGCTTTGATAGGCCTTTTAAGACTTATTTTTACAAAAGTATCAGTGCCTCTGATAGTAGAGCAAAGCCAAGCTCTGGTCCATGTAGTTATAACTCTCAGTCCCTACTCACTCTCCCGAAACTTATGGTGATTGTTTGCTCAAAGTGTATGCAGATAAAAATGAGTTTGAGGATGAGAAGAATTTTGGTACCTGATTCATTTTAACCAGGATCATTGAAGCTTTTTTTTTTATTTCAATGGATCATGGAAAAGCCAAAGGACAGCAATAAGCATTTATGGTCCAAAAAAAGGTATTTCACACAAGTGTTAAGCTTAAATGTAGTATTTTGATCTTTTAACTTTTATTCATAGTTTCTATGTCTTCTTTAAAAAAAAAACAACCCACCAACTCAGCAGTCTAGCCCAGTATTTATCTGAATTCACAGGAATTGGTTTAATGCTTATAGTAATATACAACAAGACAAAGATAGAGGTCTAATTTTGGTAAATGCCACCCAAGACACTTCCCAAAGACAGTGACTTTACCATTATTACAGTAGTTTTAGTTTTACTTGTGGTTAAAACACATGTAGAAAGAGTGAAACAAACTAAAAACAAAATCCACAGCAAGGTTTAAGCTTGAGGGCATGTTAAGGTATAAGTAACTGACTCATTGAAACATTTTTAATCTGTTACAAAATACAGGTCTTTTTTTCAGGGCTACACATACCTGATTCTCACTCTGGCTGTGGGAGGCAACTTGCTGGTTTCCTGAGACTAAACATAATTAGATAAATATATTTTATGCTTTCTTTTGTTTCTGGCAATAAATGCATTGTAATGTATTCAAACTCTCATGGCAACAATATCAGATTTGAGATTTTTCTGACTGGGGAATTGAACCATCATTCTACCAAAAAAACCACCCTATGAAACAAACAAAAAACCCATAGGGGCCAAGTAGCTAAGTAGTCATGGAAGCACAGGAGTAACAAAGAAACAAACCTGCTGGATCATCAGGACAATGTAATACTCTCAAGCATTTTAACTGCTGGGAAAGCAGCCTTAATCTGTCACAGCAAGGTGCTCATCAGTTAAAGAAAGAATTACCATACTCAACTAGCTCTGCTTTCGTGGTTGGGAAGATCTGCTGCTATATTTTACCTAGAACAAATTGGAGTTTTATGGCTGCTGAAACAAAATTTTGTACTGCATTGTGCCTTTCTCAGTGGGGTCCTGGTCCAATGGTTTAACAAAAATAGGAAAAGAAATTGATGAAGTAGTCTTGTAGCAGCCTCCAAATGTCACCCTTATTCTGGTAAACTTTCTGAAAGTGAATAAGCAGATCAGGAAATTCCATGCAGAAAGAAATACGTTGAGCAAGTAGACATATCAGCTCATGACCTAAAATCTATTTCAATTAATAGATTTTTACACTTTTGTTTGATTTTACATCACTCTTTGCATGCCTTTATTTTTGTTTCACGTAATGATTTCTTTCTGATTCTGTGCAACTACAGGAATAAAAAGGAATGTACGGGATTCAGCAGGTCAATTCATGGATATTTGACAAATAATTTAAGTTTGATAAGTGCTATGCAGAATCACTTCTATTCCATTTTTTTCCCCAGATCTCCCTAAGATCTGCTATTTATAATAGTATTAATGCATTTCCCTTCCATACTCATTCTGCCCATCCTACTCATTCCTTCCCGACAGTATGCATGCTCTGTCCTTATGGATTAAGCCACAATGCTTCCCAAACCAGAATGAGCTGTGTGTTTTCTGCTTTCTCCTCTCTGCCACTTCTCCCAGCACACCTTTAACAGGTCAACTAATAAGAAGTTGAATTTTTTAAAGAATAAGTAGTTTAGTTCAGAGAGTAAGGAAGACTTTTTTTCAACCCACTAGAAGTTAAGCTCAGAGAGGATGTTCAATGTCAAACTCATCAGCTGTTAACTTTATTTCATAAAATTTAATGATTTTGCTGCACCCATGTGACGATTTTGTAGGAGCATAGTCTAGGAAAGGTCAGGAGGGAGTTTCTTCTTCCAGGAGCTGTCCAGGGTCCATGGCTGATCCTACTGCCAGAACTTGATTAACTGAAGGATGTTTGTAATCAATCTGAATTCTCCGTGGACCATTATGGTGACCTATTAGAGTGTCATGAGTCTTTCTTTGCTGAGCAATAGTCACATCCCATGAAGATAAAATCTCATGAGTTCTGGGGCAAAATTAAGTAAATTCTTCATTCATTTTAATTTTTTTCATAACTGCTACAGTAATAGTTCATTGGGATCAATCTATAAGTGTGTAAGAACAGTATCTTATAGTCTCATTAGCCATATGTTGTTAGGAAAGTCTCATTCTGTTTCAAGTGCTGTGCATTTTTCCTCTATGAAACATTATTTCATTTTTTTAAATATTTTTGATTCTCTTTTCCACATTTTTGAGAATGATTTCAACTGTGTAATTAAATATGTTCCCAAAATTGTTGCAATCAAATGTTTTCAAACTATCAAGTGGTACCTGTGTCCCTGCCAGCTAACAGGTGATAGCTCTAGTTACTACTGAAGACAGTTAGTTATAAGGGACACTTCAATCCTAAAGCACAAAAAGAGGTTTTAGTTGATGACATAAGCGGTAAACTGAACGCTATCAAAAAAGGACAAAAACAAGATACAAAGGCTTCATTTAGCTGTCATTTAAGTCTTTATACATGGTACAATGTTGGACCTACAATGCTACTAATTAAATCCATCAGGAAATGTGTCATTAACACTCTTTCTACTAGTAGAAAATTAGAACATGTGATATAAATAAAAAAAGTTACAGAAAAAAAATTCTCCGAAAGAGATTATTTAAACCTTGATTTTGCTATGTCAGTGTGAACGGAAGTGGAAGCAGTCTACAAAAGCACATTATAAATTCTATTGAGATGGCTGAACTATGATTGGACCTTCCCTTCCCTTCC
>VZTU01027639.1:0-40378 GCA_013400835.1 Zapornia atra | reverse complement strand
CTTTATTCTGCATTCAAAGATAGTTTGATAATTTTCTTCTGCTTCAACCTGTCCTTAACAAAGACTGCCAATGGTACAATATGGTAGATCTTACATTATTTTTCTTTTTTCCTTTTTTTTTTTTTCAAGACCTGTTTGTCTACCATGTGAGGCCTAGATCTAAAAAAAAGAAAGCCAATTTGACTTACGTGTGTAATAATGGCTTGCAGTCTTTCCAGTAAGCCAGATTTTTAAAAGCCAGAATAGGACCAAAATATTTGCTGTAAATTTCCCTTTAGCATCCAGGCAATTAGCTCATTTTTCTTTTATCTTCCACAAGCTTGGTATTCTTTGATGTTTTCAAAACTGTCAGGGAAGTGGCCTTTGATGTTTTCAAATCAAAACTAGATATCCATCTGGAAGATACGCTTTAGTCAAACACACATTATTCAGCTCAGTGCAGGGATAACCAGGTGAAATTCTACAGCCCATGTTTCAAAGGTAGTCAACCAGATTAGCTAATGGTTTTTTTGCCATTACATTTTATGAAGCTATAAAAATGAAACACTATGTATCTTTCCGCAGACCCTCAGAAGGGGATCGTAAAAAGAAGTATGAGAGAAAGCAGACATGGTTACAGAATGATGACTTTTAGACTATGATAGTACATAGAACGTTGGGGAAAAAGCAAGGACATCAGAGATGGACATGTTTTTCTGAAAAAATGTCCACTGCAGAGAGCTGTAGAGCTTTCATTATGCAGTCACTATTTAATGAGAGTAGTAATCTAAAGGTAGAATAAAAGATGCCCAAAAGGGGCGTTACTATCCAATAATCAATATCAGCCATGGCATAGTTAAGCCTACTTTTTCTTCTACCTATATTCTTGTCTGGGCAAGTTATGAAATTCCATAATCACTCTTCTAAAATGTCTTCAACAACATTTAAACAAATCTGAAAATATCAACCTAAAACTTCCATCAAGTAACACTAGATCTATCTCGTTGACTGGAACACAATTTTGAAGTTTGGTTTTTTGAGAGCTCCTTTTCATATAACCTGTGCAATGTCAATAGTCACATTTTTAGAGAAAAAAAAAGCCTCCACCACCTAAAGATTACCTCCATTTATGCACCCAAGAGTCAACATCAGCCCACTCTGTCATATCATGTCTCAGATGTTCATACTAAATGTTTGTCCATTGTGCACTTAAATCCTTTGAAAGACATTTCTCACCTATGCCTTTTTTGTGTGTCTTCTAGATAGATGAGTTGTAGTTGGAAAAAAAAAACCACCTTGTTTTTCTTCCTTTTTTTTTCCCATTAAATTTATCTATCTTAAGTTAGAGCTTTTCTATATTATTTCTTTCTGAGCTTTTCTCCTGCACAGTAGCATGTTGGTGTAAATATGCAAATTTATGCTTTTGTGCATTAATTTGCTGAGACTGTTTCCTCTGGTTTATCTAAACTAGATTGTTTCCTAAAGGCTGAATCAAAGAATAAACATAGGTTATAAACAAAGGATCTACTGACTGTACTAGTTCAAATTCTTTTTGCACTTGCTTATTGTTCCCATTGTTCTTTTGAGCCAAATAAAAGAACTGAAGTTATATTAAACAGCTTCATTTTCTTCCTGGGTCCTTCCTAGCCAGAACCCAGTCTAAGAATGGGTTATACATACTTTGAGAAAAGCTTAATTTGCAAACTGGCCCTTGCTTCCCATTATATGGATAAACCATTTGTTTCCCACTGAGATGCTTAGGCATGAAGACTTTTAGAAGACCCTTCCTGAAATCTTCCAGTATGCTTGGTAATTCTGATAGTCTTACAGTAAAGAAAGAAAAGAGACTTCCAAATGTGTATAGATTAGCATGCACACATCCTTGTGCCAATGTACATGTCCCACCACTTTTATGAAAAAGCGGGTCAAATGGCTGGTATAAAACACACTCCTGACAATGGGATTAAATTTCTTTCTTCTATGTATATTCAGTCATATGACACTATTCTGGAATTAAATGACTGTAACTAAACAGAATTTAGTTGTCTTCATATTGGGAATAAACAATGGACATCATATTAAACTTTCAGAGAAAAGTTAGTCAGAATATTATAAGTGCGAATATTTTAATGACTGCAAAAAAACCCCATATGCAAAACACTTGGGGACTGCACACAAGCTGCAAGCCACATACAAATACAAAACCATGCTTTTTGAATAATGTCTATAAATGTGGTGCCCACATAGAATGCATCTTGTTAAATCTTCAAACCTTTATAATTTTTTTAAGGAGTTTTAAATTACCAAAGTTCATCTCTAGGAAAAAAAAATGGAGAACATCACTCCGTATTTACACTGGCATTTTTATCTCTCCTAACACACCTATGCCTGTAAATGTGAAGTCCTGCCCTTATATAACTTCAGTCTAATTCTGACTTTCAGCCATGTAATCAGAGAAAAAAACCCTGTTATGTTTAGAGAGGTTCTTATGTGATACACTGAAGCAAAATATGTCCAGCAAAGTAGCTTTTATTAGTGCTGAGATATGAAAAGCCCCTTTGTGAGAAGCATTCTGGCACTCACAAGCCTCTCTGAAAGGGGCTGCTGAGCACATCCTTTTTGAAACTTTTAATTTTTTCCCCCGTTTCCCGTGAGTTAAGCCACCATATCTCAGGTCATACCAAAGGCAGCAGCAGGCCAGAGAGAAGGCTGCTCATGCTGTTGCACATTGAAGAGAGAGTGTTGACCGCTGTGAGAATCATAAACCTCTCAGTTTGATGATCAACTGAGCAGTAAATTAATTAATCATCATTTTATGCCTCATCAAGCACTTTGCTGAGACTCTCAACAGGGGCCAGCTCAATTAGCCAATGGGAAGCATACTGTTTTGTTTAGCCGGGTGAGTCTTCCATAAACAGAGGAAGCTTTGACAAGCTAATAAATATGTCATCTGTCTGTGTCACTAGCTGCAATGTGGCTCCACCTGTAAAGTTGTGGGATTCTGCTCAGTATGCTGGATAGCAACTTGAAAGAATGAGAGTGAGGTATCCCAACTCCTTCTCAAACAAAGCACTTCTCATAGCTTGTCAGGATCATTAACCAGTGAATTTGGGCTTGATTATTGAGAATCAGATACTTGGTTTTGATTACTGAATCATATATGTCTATCCTTTATAAAAAGATTCCTATGTCAAACACAATAAAAGCAGTCAGATGCATTTTTAATTTTACAATTCTTTTTCCCTAGAGAAAACAAAATGCCCACTCCTCGCAGTAAATGCTTGTGGTAACAAGCTTCTTGAGGTAATAGCTTTTGACTAAGAGGCAATAATGCTTCTGTCAAACCAGACAGGTTTGAAAAGTCCTTGTATCAAATCCCGCGGTTCCACTGAAGTTACTGGAGTTGCATCAATCTAACTGCCACTAGAATTCAAGTCCCGTCGCATTAGACATTCCACCATTCAGAATGGAAAACAGAAAGCTGCATTTGGAAGTTTCAGCCTTAAACCAAATCACCGACTGTTGCAAATTTGTGCCATTGACTTTCATGTACCTTTATGGCCATAAGGGCCCATTATGAGTTTCTAATCTGATTTTCTGCATAACACTGCCCGTAACCTCTGGCTGAACAAGAGATAATCACTAACATATCCAATCTCTGCTGAAAGATTTTAGGGTGTGGAAAATCTAGCACATCCTTTGATAAGTAACTCCTATAATAATTATCATCACTGATAAAAATATGTGTCATTTCAGACTTTATCTGGCTTCAAATCAAAAATATTTCATTTTCCTAAATCTTGTTTCAGGAGAAAGGGACCCAAATTTCTTGCAACGCAGAGCTCAAATGAAACAGTTTCTCCCAACTTTTTTACATACTTTCTCTCTTGAGAAATAAACAGTATTTTTTGGGAGACTGAACGGCATTTTCATTCATGCAGCAACTCATAGCCTTGTGCATAACACTGATGTGTTGCCAATGCTGGAAGGAACCACCTTCCCTCTCCTTGTTCCTGGCTATACACACTCATGGTCTAAAGAAATGCATGTTACTTTTCTACAATTTTATGAGGTTTATGTAACCCTCCTGGTTTAGGACTGCTGAAGCTGGTCATAGTGGTAAGATGTTAACACTTTGGTACAATGGTGTCGAGAGGAAGAAGGGATGAAATGATGACTTGTTAGGAAATGTGTCTACAAAGCCCTCATATGACTAAAGCATACCTTTTGGCCCAGTGTAGAAATACTTTGGTTTCCCAAGAAGAAGGTGGAGAAACACCAGCAACATTTAGAACTAGTGACTCCAGGGTCTCCTCAAGTGTCCGTACAGTCTAGAATGACAATTCACAACAATCTAAATGTTAGGAATAGTAGCAGCCGAACTGGAAACAACAGCTCAAATGTTGGAAACCAATTTATAAATCACAATCAGCCTTAAAACTTCCTCGTAGAGTTAGATCATCATGTGAAGGAGTGCAGGAGTTACTAATATGTAACTCAATTTAGTCACTAAGAGGATCCTGTCGGTCCTGTGCTCCCACCTTAAAATATTTGCTTTTCCTGGCACACAATTCACCAAAATGCCTAGATTGCTCCCTATATGAGCACTTCATAAGTACAGCTCCACCAGTTGTTGTACCACCTACAAATTTTATTAGCAAATGTTTTCTCTAGTTCTTCCAAGCCATTGGAAGAAATTTCTGCGTTCCCTTGTAAATGACTGCATACAGTGATGACCCTTTTTAGCTGTTCTACTTTAAACTCATTCTGGTTTTAATCCCTTTACGTTTCTGAAATGATTTCACACAGGACTAGCTTTTGGCTCTGTGAAGAAACATACATTAGAGGCTTCCAACTGAACACACACCACTCCCCAAAAAAACCCAAAGAAACAAACAAAAAACCAAACCACAATAAAACCAACCAAAAACCTGTGAGCTCAAACAAGCTCTTCACCTCAGTAGAGGTTACTCATTGACATCCTGAAGGATGTCCTTTCCCAGACAAAGGGAAGAGAAACTTCAACAGAAATCAGGGAAAGATGGAAAAAAGTAAAATTAGAAGCAACCATTAATGCAGCTTTTATGCAGAATTTATGTAGCATTATGTAGCATTTATGCAGATAGTGAGGACCTTCTGGAACAGAGGAAGGAGAAATGGGATTAACAGGAGCATCTGAGGAAAGGTGAGACAGGAAAGTGGCACATAGTGGCTTTCCACATGAGACCTGTCAGTGTAACACATCTGACCTTGGCAAGAATTGATCCTACCCTTTATGAGGATGGTGAGCTCTACAGACATCTGTTCAGATACACCTACAGAGGCCTCTCTATAAGCAAATTTCTAATTCTTCTGAAAAATAATACCAATTTTATTTGAGTAGTCTACTTTCCACAGGTCAGATTGATCATCCCTGTGTTTCCAGTACCTGGAGACGCAGTTTTACGCTTAGTTTTGAAAAAAGTTTCTTTGAAAAAAAGGACTTCATGCATGGAACTTACTCATTTTGTTACCATATCTGTGCATCAGAAGGAATATTTGTAGTCCTTCATACTTCTTGTTGTAGTCCTGTAAGCAAATGCAAATGTAGTGCACATGCATTCTTCAAAATTACCTGTTGTCTAGGTAAATGAGTACCAGTCCATTCTACTTCTCACAAAACACTTTACAATATCTAATTATTTCAAGGGATGGGAAAGTGCCAAATGATGCAGCAGTAAATTTCATAAATTAAAAATAACAAGTTTGTTTTGCTGATAATAATTAAACTAATTTTTTTTCCTGACTATTCAGATGAATGGCTGATACTTCCTCCAAACTCAGCAAATTTGCCTTGCAAGGGTTGGTGTGAACACTGGTTTCTGCTTCAGGTCATGTGGGTTCAAAGCTCTAGAGTTTCACTTTGAATTTGATGATTGCTCACTGAGAACCATTTGTCTTCACTCACATAAATCAACCTACATTCAGCAAGAATAGGCCATGGTTTCCTCGATGCTTTGAAAAAGGAGTAATCTTCTAGCATGTTTTTAATGGTTGTAGATTTTATAGAGAAAACTTTACAGAGTGATACTCAAAGCAATTCTTTGGAAAATACATGTTTCTAGTCCACATCTCTCTCACATTTGTGTTTCGATGTCTTTTGAAAACAGCAGAGGCTTTTTTCAAGCCTGTAATTTAAAAAGAAACCAAATCTGAAGTAGGCTTCTAGTACACTGCCATGGGTCCTGATCCGGTTCTCATGAGAGTCCAAACGGAGAGTTTCAGTGACCTCAGGGAACATCGGACTGTGGGGCATTAGTAGCAATATGCTATTACGAAACTAAGTAGAAACAAATAACATAAAGGAAGAACTTTCCATAGTCTTACCTTTACTTCCCACTCTAGAAACCACTGTGCGACTAGTCTTGAACCAGGAGCAAATCTGAATGACTTTGGCTCATTTTCCCTCTTTGCCTTTATGAATAATTTTCAGTGATAATTTTTCTTTGTTCCCAATGTGAAATTCACTCTGCCTTGTTCTATTTTACAATAACCATTCTTAAAGATACTTTGAAGTGAACAACTCGGAATAATCATAAATCTCACTGTCATACAGACATATGTGAACTTTCTTTTGAAAGCTTCATTGTTACTCATCTATTCTGTCTGGAATTACCCCAACCCTGTACTTTTCATTCTTTCTCCCTTTTATGAAGGGCAGAAACTTAAAATATTTGACAAACTCCAATCACAACTCAATTACAGTTTGACTAATTACATCACATGAATTTTACTCCTCGTGTTTTTGTCCAAGATTAATATTGGAACATCTTGGACGAGTTTATAGGCAGTCCCTTTATGCATCCAAAGTGTTAACACTGAAATGAAGAAATACATAGCACAAAGAAACTTCACTTAAGAGCATTGGGAATATGACTATGCTGGTGATTAAACAACAAGATCTAATCTGGTTTCAGGCCTACAGCTGAAAATCATCTTTCGTAGAAGTGTGCCTGCCAAGGTTATTGTAAAATTATCCCAGGCACCAAAGTGATGAATAGTCCCAGCATTTGCTGTGATATGGATGCCATCCCTGTGGGGCTTCACCAAGCGGGATTTTTCATGTGGACAGACTCACATGGAGGACAGATGGGAAAGCAAACAAAATTAGTTGATCTGCACTAGAGTAAAAATCCATCTTTCCTTTGCTACCCAGATTGTGCACTTGCTTTTTTGCAGACACAGAAATGTGTTCTTAAATTATATGACTCTTCTCTGTTTTTTCCCTTTGTGGAGTGATCTGAATGCTTTACGCTGACCTTGAATTTAGTACTGATTTGCATTCTTGAACTTTCATGCCAGCCTAATTTTAGACACACTAAGCAGCAAGCCTAATATTGTAAGTTAGCACAAAAATACTGTGTCCCCAGTTGCATTAATAACAGCTTTAGACCTATTTTGAGGACAGGCAGTTCTTAACAGCAAAAAAGATTCAAATGGGAATGATCACTCAAGCTTAGCTTTGTCAAAGTCCAACTAATGAGCCAGTCAAGGGGTAACAATTTCATTTAGCAGGCAGGCAGGCTTCCTAGGCCCCAGTCCTGGGATAATATATACAATCCCACCGGCAAAGACAGTGTAAGCAATGCCTTGCAGAATTTGGGCCAGTAGTGGTTTGGGCAGCACATCTGAGAAAAATCAACTCTTAGACATTTTGAATGCTTGATGGAGAAAAGAAGTCTCTTTGATACTTACATCATTACGTGCTCGTGACAGAGAAGAAGGGTAGAATTTAAACTTTCCCTTCATTGCATCAGCAAGTGGTGCATTTTGTCTCTGGATAACAGAAAAGTTGCAAATCTCACAAAGTATTTGCCTGAAAAGCAGATTTTGGATAAGTCACTATTAGGCCGCTTTAAATTGTCCACATAATTTGAAATGTGCTGTTAACAACACATCACTGCATTTTGGATGTAGGAAGTATTACACCAACTGTTCCAGAGGGGAGGGAAATGCAAAAAATACTTTTTCCATCTACATTTATCTCTTAATCAGATTTTCCAGAGTGAGAGGTTAAATTTAGAAAGCCAGCAAAGATGTGAGGATTATTTAATTGCAATATAACTAACACCTTAAGAACTGATTTGTCAGAATGAATTGCAGTCCAGAGTGCTCTGAGTTTGCAAGCTAAATTTGTTCTTAAGATAAAAGACACTTCTTAAAGAATCACAGTTCTTGTTCTAACCATTCCCCCCACCCTTGCCTCTAAGGCATTTCTTATAACTGATAAAATCACAGACCAGGTGCTCCAAGACTTTCAAAATAATAAATTCCAATCTGTCACTAAAAAATAAAAGGTTAAACAAGTTTATAGAGGGAGTTCTGTTCCAGGTGTTATTTTGAAAGTGTATGCCTAATTTATCGTTTTTCAGTAACAGTTACAAGTGATAAAGATCATGTAAATACTCTGTATTAGAAATAAGCTTTCATTTTGTCATGCAGATAGTACTAATGACTAAACAGACTTTAATCAGAAGATCTCCACCTACTAACGTTAGCACTTCTTGAGAGTAATGCTACAATCAGATTTTTCTCTTAAAATGAACTGCTTACGCTGTAGAAAAAAAGACAAAATGAAACTTGAATTTTGATTATATACCAGTTTTTATAAGAACCAGAAGCAGGAAAACTTTTCACAAATCACCTACTTCGGAATGGACCTTGTATAGGTTCAAGTGGGTATGTCTACCAAGTGGAACGAAGCAATGGAAACTGCTAACATCTTCCATATGTGACAGGTTTTCAATTATAATGCCAGTTTGGATACAGTGAATGGACTCTTCTAAAAGAGCAGTATGTCAGAAGGGTGGCTGTGTTTCCCTGAAGTTTCTCTTTCACTGTTTTTGGTCAGTCTTGCACACTTTTAATTCTGCTATCTTCTCCATTATATATTACAAAGTATATAGCTAAAAAAAAAGCACAGGTTTTGCCCGATAGGTCTGTAACGTGTGCTTTGATCCCCCATAAATCAAAGGGAAGTCTACAATTCTCAGCCATTTTGGAGCCGGGAGGAAAATCCAGTCCCCGGTTAAATGAAGTGCATGGGTATGTTCTGGAGTCCCATTCAATTCAGTGCTTTTTTCATCTCTGCAGAATGGGTTGCTACATCTCTGTCAGATTCTGTGGTTTCTAAATCAAGAATGGGAGCATTTGGGGTGTCATTACTCTGCGAGCAGGTAGTAAAGGCTTATGGATAGGCTTTCACATGTCTATATATATATTTCACCAGCTCTATAAATGAAGAGAGGCTGCCTCACTCAAATCAGGAACAAAATTTCCACCCTGTGATTTCCCTCTATGCTACTCCAAAATCTCTCTCTTGTTTCCTCAGCTCCTCAGCTTTCTTTTTCGGTTTTCTTTCATTGTTACTTCTGTTTAGTCCCCTCCCTGCCTGATCCTGCACAAATACAGTGGAAGAACTTAATTGCCCTGAAAATTTCCTGTTGAGCTAATATTGGAAAAGTCATAAACAGAACTCACTCTGAGTTTAGCTTATACAGCTTGTTGAGGTGAACCTACAAACTCTTCATATATAATTAACACATTGACTCAGGGCATTTTCTTGCATAAAACTTGAAAAGGGTAAAACTGCAGATTGAACAGAACTGAAAACTGAGTCTCCCCATACACATTTAAAGACTGTTCTTTAAAAGAAACTCTTCCTCACAAAATCTTACGTTACATTTTGAAACTCTAAGGAAGATTTATACCAACATCCCACAAGGAACTAAAAGTAAGATGAATGACTATAGCTGTATTGAGGTTTCTCAGTGTGGAAATAAGCTCCTATTGCAAACACACAAGTAAGCCGAAGTTTCCCCTGCTTACTCATAAGATCATAATGCAAGTTTCACAGTGCATACAACTGCGAAGCTTTGCAGCGCTGTGGCTGATTCTGTGTGTTTAACTCTGTTGGGTTTAATATGTAGCGATTACCCTTAAATGTGGAGTCTTTTAGAAAGGCAAGTAAATTACCCTAAATTAATACTTTTCAATTTTTAGGAACAGCAAAAGAATCATTGTTCAAGTAATTCATGTTAGTTCTTATTAAATTAGTAAGCAGCAGAGTTATTCACTATGAATTGAACTGAGATAAATGAACTGGTAATTTCTTGAAACTAAAACAATTATTCAATTTTGTATGTAAAAGTAACACTTATAAAAGCTACTACTAATTGATATTTTTAGTTCTTACTTAGATGCCATAACTAGTTGTGCACTATTATCTACTCCTGTAGATTGTGTAAAGCACTTGGCATTACTTGCAAAATGGACATTTCTTTTACCCCTTCCAGATAGATGAGTTTTGAGTGTTCTGCATTCATACTACATTTCTTTCTTTTAGGCAGGCATTTAATTTTTTTTTTTTCTTGAGATAAGAAATATTTGGGCACACCAAAGTTATTTTGTCATAGTGCATTACTCCTGATAGATAACGAAAATAATTCACAAAACCTTTATTTTACAGCTAGAGAGAGCCGGGGAATGGGGGGGGAATGATGGTACTGAGCTTCAGCACCAGAGAGCAGCACCATCCAAGAATTGTGATTCAAAGGTCCCTTGAACCCCAATCCTCCTCTGGATGAAACAGACATAACCTCACTTCTTTGAGGGTTTGGAGCATACAGTTATCCTTTTGGATAACTTTCCCAACTGACACAGGTAAGGAGGGACCCATAGCAACACTTGGGCCTTTTTACCACTTTGATACATACCCAACGCTTTCACATGTAGAATAGCACCCAGAAGTAACCCAAGTTTTTGCACCAGAGCAGATTAGTTTAGCTCTAAACATGGTCACGAAAAGGACTGTCAACCATAAGACCAGCTCCATACCCCAGATGGATTTGGATCAGCAATATCTGGCCTTTATCTTCTTTTGTTTAGGATTTATAAATAATAATAATGTCTAGGAGACATTACAGTTCTCCTTGGGAACAGATCAGCAATGCCCTCTGGCAGTTTTTGCGCTGAGCATGGGAGCGCAAAAGAAAGTCTAAAAAGCATGCAATTACCCCCAGGAAATAATTACAATGCAAAAAGCACTGGATGGTACAAGTGACATTCCAGTAAACGAGGTGAACTTGTATCATCACCCTGCTTTGCCTCAGGGATATTCCTGCCAAAGGAATATCATCCAATTCCAAAAACAGCCAAGGACAGAGGTGAGTCTGTGCAAGAGCCATTCCAGGTCCGAGCCTCGGGGAGCCAGAAGTTGCGGTCAAAGGAAACTCCTGCTAAGCCAAGCACTGACATTGTGCCTCCCGAGATCCAGGGCACCAAAGCTCACTGGAGGTGACTTTTAACCACCAGGTTGGAAACCAAACCACACCCAGAGTAGCCTTGCTTATATATGACACTTTCCTATTCCAAACTTAATGATTAAGAAAAATACAAGAAACAAAGTTTTTTATGCCTAATTTTGTTCTCACTCACTCTTAGGGGAAGAGAATGAAACACTTTTCTCTTCTTGGGCTATCCTAAACTTCTAACTGAATGCTGGATTTGTTTCAATTCTAACCTTCTTCCAGTCTCTGTTGAAGGAGTCTCTTTTTGTCTGCAATAGGTAGAAGCCATATCCTAACCACACTGCAGCAACAATGGCTGGAAGAGGGAGCAGTTATGTTGAATGTGACCAGGTTTTATCCAGCAACTTCTCCGACTCACTACAACCCTTTAAACCATCTCTGCTAGCCTCACATACATGCACACAAAACCTGTATTTACCTAGGCAGAATTTCTTAACCAGCTACTGTTTCAAGAGGCACACAGAACTGCGGCATTTGGTACATGGTATAATTGTTGTTCTCTTTAACTTTCAAAATACCTTCAAATACTGCATATTGACTGTTTCGGAATCGGAGTCAACTCTTGCATATTTTTTAGATGCCTTCTGGGAAAATACAAAATAATGCTGATAGGACTAGAAATGAATGCACTTACACACCTCTTTTCTGTCTCTGGATTACCACTGTCATAAAAATGGAGTTGGACCTGAAAGTCTGCGGTGTCTGAATACACTTTCGGTACCCTCAGCTGATCCATACTGTGCAGCTCTACATTACAGTGCTGGGTTCTAGGCACCTAGTCAAACCAAACTCCTCTTCTGAGCCTTCCAAGGTATGCCACCAATAATGCTCAGAGGTGGGCCTGCCAAAACCGTCAGATTATCTGCTCTCCAAATAAAGCAAGCAAATATACAAAAATCTTTAAGTTGAAGTTGCCTCAAGCACTTTTACCTCATGTAACCAGCACTTTTGGAAAGGTCCCATTGACCTTGGCAGCATATTCGAACATGGCTGAACAGTTCTTGAGCAATTTTTCCAATGAATTAGGCACAAACAGGCATGTGTCATTGGGCACACATACAGCATTTTCTATCTCCTCTTTCCCCTTAAAAATTAATAATTTCTTAAAACTGCCATGCAAAGAAAATCTCAGCAAGAAGTATGACCTAGTATATCACTGGCTCATGTTTGGTATTTGAAATAACTTAGCTAGGTGCTTTGTAAATACCACAGAGTTGAGGTCTGACCAGAAACCAGTTAGTAAAATGCATTTATCTTTTCTGACATTCATCTTAATCACGGAACTATCATAAACTGGACATGTGAACTGACTGTATAGTTTTGTTACCAAAGAGGGAGGACATAGGAATTATGAAACACTGACACTATGTATTAAACTCAGTCATCAACTTTTCACAAATGTAAAAGACATGCCAGTGAAAGCAGAGAATAATAATAAATGGATTACATGCTGTGCATGTAATATTCACTATTTTTAAAATGCTTTAGAAAAATGCACAAAACCCATCCTGCTGCTACAGTTGTAATCTCTTAGAAGTCTTCAGCTCTTATTTTATTGCCAGATGATTCTATAGACCTGCTCTTTTCCTGCCAATTGGTTGTCAGACATCATTATCCAGCATTATTAGTACTTTGACCTGGGCAGGGAATCAGTGTTATATTGACACTGTAGCACTGAGTACCTCCTACTTGGCTGCCTTTCTCCATTTCCTCACCCACCCCATCAAATGCCACTCCTCATTTGTATCCATACTGCCCACCAGTGATTCCTTTCTGCACCCATGGTGTAACTCACATGTTGGCCTTCCTTCTCTCATGAACTTCATAAATCCACTACCTTCCTCCTCTTTCTCTCACACTTCTATTTCTTTTTTTTCCTTATGAGCCATAGGGAAAAAAACTATGGAAACTTGGGAGGAAAGAAAGGGAAAAATGAAACCTCTTGTGTTATAAAACAGCACCACAATTAGAAAAATTATGACCCATCTGTAGCTTTCAGCACACAACTTGTTTGTACAGTGCTCTGACTGGCATCAAACATAAACATCAGTTACCATGACAACCCCCACTCACCATTCTACCTTGTTCCTCCACACTTTCAAATGTTGATAACATTTGCCAAGCGTTTTCTTGCTTTGATATCATGTATTATGGAAACAGCTTTGGGCTGCTATGAAACTTTCACCCCACCTCAACCAAAATGTACCACAAGTCTTAGCTCTGTATTTTTGTCCGCTCATGTCAGGTCACAGTGCAAAGTTCAGTGCCATTTTCCCACTACAGAAAGGGAAAGACCAAGAAAGAGAAACTGATTAACCCAACAAACCCAGTAGCACAGGCACATGGTCACTAAGGCATGCTGCCACACAAAGTGAGAAAGCCATTCACAGCCTGAGTAGAAGTACAATGTGGAGCTGGATCCATAACGGGTGTTTAAAGATGTTTTCTTACTTTCTTATAAGTTTTATAATTGAAATGCCTGTATAGGACTATTTGCTTACAGTTCAGAAAACATCCAAAGAAACTAAGGAGTAATTATAAAACAGTATTGATGTTAAAGACAAGCCAGGCACATAGAGGATTTTATGAAACTGTTAAAATAGAATTATGCCATTTTGTTCATTGTCATACTAAGTCAGCTAATATGATTCCACAGTTTCTTTCAAACATATATTTGCACCACATATTTAAATTAATTTATAATGGGGCAGTAAGTTAGCAAACTACACTATTCCAAACTCCACCATTCATTAGCACAAGTGAGTACAGACAATTAGCTATCTTGGAACTTTTATTTAGAATTAAGAGAAGAGGAAAACGTGAGAGCAGTTGAAAGCAAGATTTCTCAGGAAAAAAAAAAAAAGCAAAGCTATTTAATGTTAATTTCAATTTGGTTTGATGTTTATTTGTTTTTTCAGTTTGCAGTAAGTGCCTTGTTATGATCACGTGAAAAGTTATTAGAGAAAAGAAGAAAGCTTTGTGGAGTTTATTTGTTCCAACAAAAGCTAGGGGAATTAAATAAAAACAAACTGAGCATAAAATATGTAAAGATAGTACATGTTGCAAATTAATAGCTTGTTTTTTAAAAGGAAATTTAATAAAGCAATGCCGTTAGCTATTTAGGTATTTGAAAACTGGAAAAATTATACTTAAACATGCTGGGAATGTTGGCATGTTTTCCTACCTGAGATGGAGAGTGAATAACTACTTGTTATACTTATTTCATTTGCAATCAGAATGCACTAGATGACGGTATTATTCAAACATGTAACTGGAAATATCATCTTTTAAAATACCACATGGCATAAATAGTATAGATTTTCATTGCGAGATTTTAAAAGCAAGGAGGTCTCTCATCTTTACTGTGTCTGTAGTTCCTTCACATAAGCCTAAACTACTGCAGTTTTTAAACCCAAAACTGATTTTTAATGGTACAATATTCTGAAGGAATTAAAATTAAAATGATAATGCAAAGAAAAATGTTCCTCTCCACAATATGTAATTGTGATTATAAAGTATTTAAAATCAACCTGTCACCATCTCAACATAAGTAGTACTAATTATAGCACAAATGCTTGATTTTTGTCTAAACAGAAAAGACATATTTGATGTGACAGTTACCATGGCAACTACCCAGTTTCAGTGAGTATATAGTTGTGTAAAAGTTGTTAATGCATGAGACCTCACTCTGACAGCCTCACAATGTATATTTATATATGATTGGTTTATTTGTTTCTTAAATTGAAAGAAATTTTAGGACTTTTAACTGTTGTGAAACTTAGTGTTGGCTTAGGAGTGGTGGTAGGTTCTTAATAGCACTGTAGAGTCACAGAGAGAACCGGCGAGGAAGGAGAAAAAGTTTTCACTTCATTGTACGTATACACTTAGCATTTTTCTAGATTCTTCACTGCCCAAACAGATTTGTGGTTTGAAATGAATGCTCATTTTCCGTTCATTACCACTTACAGAATTCTATTTATTTTTTTCACTAGGGCAGAATTTTGCTTTGGACTTTCCAACCTGACTGTACACATTATTCAAATATTTCTGGAAAAAATAACCTTTCCAAATTAAAAAAAATACTCTTCATTTGGCCTGTCTTGTATATATCATACAAAGTCTACAATAACTTTGCACATAGGAATAGCTGTGCTCTGTAGGGCGGGGGGAGGTGGGGGAGGAAAAGCAAGATCGATGAAAGAGCAAAAAAAGCCTGAGAATCTTTGAAAATGCCCCAAAATTTCTAAAGGTCTAACATGGTCACATCTGAAATGTTAATTAGTTCTGCAAAACAGAACCTTTGTTTTATAAAAGAAACTACCAAAAAGTTTGGTACGAGGTGTTACTGAGAAGTCCTTCTGGGGAGTGGTAGGTAGACTTCATGAATATTCATTCTTCCTAAGAACCTAAGTGAGAAATTTCAAAACTCCAAAATCTTGCTATTAACTACTAAAACTCATCAGAGGAGCACTGAGGTTATATCAGAGATGATGAACTTAAACTTTCTTGTCTTGCTGCAATTTTCTTAGCAGCAATGTGGTGTTAACCATGTCAGCTTAAGAGCTGGCAGCTCATGTCATAAGATGCAGAGAAACTTACAGAACTTGTTAGACTCAGCAGAGTCCTGAAGCTTGGGTCTTCACTGGATTGGTGACATAAGTTTTCTAAGACTGAGAGTCAGAAGAGCCATCTCCCCTACTCATGTAAAGAGCTCCCCCATATCCAGATTCAGTAGTGGGACCAAACTAGAATGAATACAGATTTTTCATGGCTGACATGCCTCTGTCTCTTTCCTAACAAGGTATTTTGGGGTAGCAGGTAGGGGCAGGAGGACAGGAGCAGGAGAAGGGGAAAAACTCACCCCTATCTACTTTTACCCAGATGTAGCCTGGGAACACACCCACATCAGACAGCTCTGAATTAGTCTAGGCCTAGCCAGCCATTCAGGTCACATTCCCTCCAGCTCTCCTACCTTGCCTGCCTGAAGCCAGCTCTCTTATGGTTATGTGGTCTACCTCAGGTTTAGTTCACCCCATCTGTGTGTACCTGCCAGAGCTGTGGAAAGAGGGAAGCACTGGCGGAGGTCTGGGGCGCAGAGAGACAACCCCAAGCTATGACCTGGAGAAAGCAGCAGTCTCAGGTGCTGCCCCAAGGCAAAGATGGCTGTCTACTGCCTCCAGCTGCCTCTCCCAAGGTACACATTGTGGGGCAGGGATGGTTTAACAGGTTTCAAAATGTATGGTGGTGAGAAGGCATAGAACATAATGTAGGCCTGCAAGAAAAGCATTTCAGATCTTCTTTTAGTTCTTATTGCTGTGCCTTTGGTAATCTCTGAAGTTTATAAACTTTCCAGAAGGCCATGCAACATTTGAATGCTTTGACATATTAAATATGCATATGTTAGTCCAATTCCAAGATCTTCACATTTTTATGATTATCTAACATTAAGATTATAATCATTTGTTTTCACAGATGCATGATTTTTTTTGTGTGTTGGACATCATAGTTCTTATAAATGTTTTCACTCATATATGTTTAGAAAAGGAAACTTCATCTCAAAATCTGTACCAGACATAGGTCCTTGTGTAGGCAGGGGTCTTTCCTCTGCCATGAAACCAGTTTTCATAGAAACAAGAGAAACCCTTCACGATGACTGCAGATGTATCTGTGTTGTCCCTTCCACATGGACAGTGGAGACAAAGGAGAACCAAGAAGACCTAGGATTTCTTAAGCCTGACAGAGAGCAGAGAAGATATTTATGTTTCTGAATAGGGGATGTCTTTGAGGGTCCAAAGATAGTCACTCAAATGCCTATCTTTTCCCTTGTGTTTCCTCACTACTTTTCAGTAAAGTCAAACTGGAGCAGTGACAAAGGTGACTCATGCATACAGACTGAAAAGAAGTTGTTCCGTTTCAAGGAGTAACTGATATAACTCCTTCCTTGCTATGGATTTAGGGGAAAAACTTCTGCCACTTCATATAGTGGAGAAGCAGATTCTGCAGCTGCTTGGCTGTGCTTGAGCCATTTTCTCAAAGCTCACAGGGTTTGCCATCAGAATTGCATAGACATTATCCTAATACACAAGCTGCACTCACCCGCCCATGATACACGAACAAGGTAAGAGACAGACTTACTAGATAAGCATCCTACAGATAACATCATTCTTCTGCAGGGTCTCCAAAGGGCTACTCTGCAGGCTAGTGTGAAACAGCCTGCAGGGAAATCTGTTTCTTCTCCTGCCTTTGTCCACGTGGAAGTATAACCAGTAAGTTGTGAAGACAAAACTGTATATATTGTTCTTACAAAAATCAGAGGTAATTTACCTCTGGAGATGTTCCCAGCAGCATCCAAGAGGCAAAACATTTAGCCCTCTTATAACACAAGAGTTTGAACCTTCCACATAACACTCAAGGCTGAGCATCCTCATACCTGGGAGGACTGACTGCCAGAAGAACCACACCAGACTTTCCACCAGTGAGCTCCCATTTTGACCAACTAGGCAAGGGCCTCGGGGAGGCTTTGTGAACAAGTGCTAGCACTGCTGGACTGACAGCCGGTTTTAGATCTCTGACTCTCTTAATTTGTGACATTCTAAGGATAAAATATTCTTTCATTTATCTGTCAGTCCTGAGTTGGACACAGCTATAATTTACAATGGCTTACAGGACACTGTTAGAGGCCTTGTGGACACACAACTCAATGTGAGCACTAGTTTATGCTCAAGAGAAGAGTTTGAAGCTTCTTCACAGAACTTTCTTTAACTTTTAATATTTCATGGTGTTTTGATTGAATATTCTTTGAAAATTATGTTACTTGTCTCTTACTAGGAAAACTAGCAGTAACAATTCATTATTATTGTGAATTAAAAATAGTTACAATGAGAAGTGAACAATCAAATTGAGAAAGCACTTCAAGTTGAGAAAGTCACATATCTTCCCATTTTTTGTGAGAGCAAAGAATAGCTGGCAATGAAACAGTACAGCTAAAGGAGTAGTTACTACCCAATACACCCACACCTGAAGCCTTAGGCTTGAAAGAGGGGTGTAACTGAAAGGTTTACCAGTCATTGCTAAAACTGTTACATGTAAGCATGCTGCGGAACAGGCCTACTTAGGTGGTCATATGAATAAATCAAATCTCTGAAGGAACTTCTATGCTTGCTGCTCTTGAGTTTGACTGCATCTCTGTTGGGACACAGAAAAAAAAGTGATGGTATTGAGACTGTGGAGGTTGCTTTATCATGTCTCTACATCAATGAACTGTAGTCAAAAATTGCAACACAATTTTTAGGCAAAGTTTTGTAGCCACAACTATGTGAATGACTGTCCTTTAGTGATATTCAGATGTAGCACTAACTCAGAGTATGGAAGCAATTGTTTTATCCAGCATAAACCATGGCATGTTACTGAAAAATTCCTTAAAAGTGTCAGGTTGGGCAAGTTCCCAAGGAAACATAAAATGCTTTAAAGACTTAAAAGACTTCTAATCTAGTACTCCACAAAGTTATTGCATTGGTACTTTAATGAATAAAAACAAGGCAAAATACTTCAATGGTTTGTCTCAAGTGGGTATACAGCTTCTTCCGACGTCCAGAACCCTACTCACTGATAAATCTTAGTGTTGTACTTTTCTCATGGGCAAGCAGTCTTTAAAGAGTGGACCAGATCAACAGAAGTGTGCATCTGGATATACTCATGTGGCAGCCAGGTCAAGAAAACAGTGAAATTGTTCTTGCTAGGAGTGAAGATAGCAACCAATAAACCGCTCATTTGAGAGTAGATGCCCTCCTGTTAGCATGCCAGACGTGTAAACATCCTCCTGTTCTCTCCTCTCATAAATAAGTTTAACATTGTAACTAGACTTAGCAAAGACTAGGACAGTATATCAGACTTGTATTAGTCTACTGGTTCATTCTATATGCAGCATATACGTGTCTTAGAACTTTGCTGTGCAAAGATATGACTGCTTAAAGTCATATGTCCTAGAATACTTCTTCCCATCAAGGTACTAGCAGATAGTCGTAGATGCTTGGAAATCAAAGCAAACTTCCTCCTACCCTAAGACTAGAATACAAAGTACAATGCAAAGAAAATAAGATGCTTGACTTCCAGACATCCATATTGGATCATGTATTGTCTCTCTGCTGGCAAGAGAATATATACATCCCAGATGATATTTTATTACTGGTCCTTATGGAGAGTGAAACGTTTTAACATCCTTTTATGCATCTGGGTCTGCATGAAGGCCAAGAGTAACTCAATTGTTGGCATTCTGAAGTAGGGTACAGAAAGTTTACATTCTAATAGCAATCTCACTGGTGATGCTTATGGCTGCCTACAATAACATTACATGGTGGGGTTTTTCCCTCTTTTAGAAGCTTGTGACATTCACATGATGCAAAACTCTTTTACAAGCTTTATAATGGAAAAGCCTTTACACTCTTTCAGCTATGGCCTGCCACAAAAGAAAACACAGTTGTTATATATTCTGAGAACTTAGAGTACACTGTGATTGTGTCATATTTTGGCAGGCTTAAAAGTTCAAATATATAATTGCAAATTTTAAGAAAGAGGACTGCCACTTCCCTGCAGCAGCCTGTAACCTGAATGTCATTGCAGAAGTGAGACTCAGGGGCCAGTCAGACCACTACTGATGCTGCAACTATCTGAACATAAGTATTTCTATTCTGCTGCTTGGATAAAATACTGTTGTGAGGTGCTGGAAATAGTATTTTTTACAGTTATTGAAATAACATTGGAAAAAAATAAGCAAATGTCAGTAAATTTTATAGCCACCATTTCATTTCTCACAATGCATATTTGAAAGTGAGATGGTAACTATCAGATTTTTGGAGAAATCAAAAGGTTTTACAGGAGTTGTTTATTAGTAGAAAGGGTCCAAAAAGTTTCTAAAATTAGATCTTCAAGAATTTTACCTTCAAATTTGAACTCATAAGACTTGAAGATACGTACAAAACTATTCCTATAAAACAGAAGCTACAGAGAGAATGAAATGGGAAATTAAAACAAACCTTAAGTCAGAAGCGCCGCAGTAATGAGATCATATTTCTCCCTTTATTCTGTCCTGCTTCAGCTCCTTCCTGAAGTTCTCAAAGGAAGCAAATAAAAAACATGTTCTAGTGAACTTCCGTGTTTTTAGATGCAGGGACATTCTGTTAGCTGAGCTCTTCTACACATTCATGCCACAGATGTACTCTATTACTCCTTTTTTGTGTTAGTCCAAAAGCACTTTCACAAAGCATCAGTACCCGGAATATTATGACACCGTCACACCTGGACAGAAAAAAGGCTGTGACCTGTGTGGGCCTTGAGAATGAACTACCTTGCCTCTGTGTTCTCATAACTCAGGAATATAACACAATAGAGAGATGGTACATCGGTCTTCCAGTCCCTTCTGCACTGTAAAGAGACATTTCTCCTGCAGGATCACTTGCGTAGCCATGTGTAATAGTCAAGTCCATTACAAAGCAGCAATATGTACATACTGTCTCCATGTAGTGACAGTCACACACGTAGTTCTTCCTAACACAAGCAGGTATTTTTGTTTTCCTCACAGTGTTTGCAGAGCCGAGAGTGGTTCAACAAGCATTAGGAAAGCAAGTGAATTCTGGTCTACCTTTTATAATGAGAGTGATTTTTACTGTAAACCTAAGTTCAAGTGTCTTCTGATGGTAAGCCAGATTTTTGGTTTGGGGTTTGGGGTTTTTTTTTGTTTTAATAGTGGAATAAATTAAATAATACAACAAAGTCTAATACAGGAAGGGGACCCTTATTAAAACAAAATGGAACTTCATGTGTTTCTGACTGTTTGAGCCTGAGGCTTCTCCCAGGTGCTAGTAATATATTGGCAGCCAAAGTCAGGCAAAAGTTCAAGGAAACACTTCTCTGGTTTTAAAAATCTGACAAGAAAAACTTCCAGTTACTGTTTTGAATAAATGATTTATAGCCAACTTTCTTAGGAACAGTTATCTGTCAAGGATATTTTGCTGAGAGTCCACCTTTTGAAAAATCTGTTAATTAACTGCTCTACCCAGGTAGTGAACTATTTAGTGAAATATAGCTCTCCCATTTGCGACGTAGAGTTCCTTTTTGCATTACCCTAATCACAAAAGAAAAAGTAGTCACTCAGACTAAGGAAAAAACTTAACTTCTGCACTTCAATACAGCCATGAGCTACTTTTTCGTTCCTTTGACTATTATTGCTGTGGTTTTTATTACACTGTGGTACAGCAAGAGTCTGGCTGAGCTACCTCACTCCAGCTTTCACCAGTAGCCACGACACTGTGAGATTCAGAATTGTTCTGTTCCCTCTTTAAGATCAAAAAGGTGTTGCTTTGGGTTTTAGTTATTTTTTAAATAAAAATATGCAGAATGTATAGTTTCAAATTATAGATTTTTTTTTTGCTTACAAAGGTTAGTAACTTAAAGCTTATATTTAACTTGATTTAAGACTACTTTGCACTTCTAAAGTAATGTGCAGGGGTCTTAAATTAACTGAGAGTATAGATACTCATATTATTTAAGGATAAGATTGTTTTAATGCTTAACACTGTGCCCAAATCCAGTATGCTATAATCACCACAGGACACACTGAGCTAGCAGAACAAAAATATAATAATGAAGCCTTGGAAATGCATTTAGTTTACTGATACATTAACCTCTACTACCCAAATTTAATAATTTCACTATTAAACCTATCTGATTTGCAATTAGATTGTCACTGGAACAGGTATCTTATTAAAAAAGAGCTATTAAAAAGAAAATCAAAACACCTGTGAAGTTTTTTATTCTCATGAAGAGACAAAGTTGTGATCTAAGTGTTGGTTATCTAAGATAGAGGCTTTCAAGTTCCCAAGAATGTTTTTTGTACTTTGATCACACTTCAAAATGGAGAAAGAGCCAATATACATGTTCACTGTGCTGAACTGTGTTCTGTGCTTGAAGAATGCGGGATCCTTACAGAAAGAGACAGAATCCTGGAACTCTGCACAGAGAGCATATCTATGGTATATTTTCAAGAAGAAGTCAATACCGTTGTTGCTTTTTAGTGATTCCTCTTCTTTATTCAGCTACTGCCATCTGCACTTAGGCTTCCTTTTTGCAATTCGGAAATAAAGATCGCAGCTAATCAAAATCTATAATGAGTTACCTCTGTTTTGCACTTAAAACCTCAAGATGACTAGATGACACAGCATCTAGGACACAGCATGTGCAAGATTAAAACATTCCACCATTTTTAATATTTGGAAAATGTAGATTTTAATCTTGTTGAGTTTTTGTTTGCTTTTTTAAATAAGGGCGCTGATGTACAGTTGCATCAGCATCCCATGACCCCACTTAAAGGATCTGTGGCACAGTACAAATTTCTGAGAAGTGATATCTTAAATGCCAGTATAACTGAACTGCACTACATTAACTTTTGTCTTGTCTGGAATGGGACACTTGCCACTACAACAATACAAGGGAGAAAGGCAGTATGCAAATGACACCAAGTTAGAAAGCGAGAAAATCCAAGTTCAAAGTACTAGAGAATATTTCCCATTTTGGTTAAATCAAGATCAGAACTGAATTATGATGATCTCATTTCCTTTTTTTTCCTTTTTTTTTTTCTTTCAGAAAGGGAATATTACAGACTTCAGTTAGTGGGGAATGAACCATAGAATCATAGAATCATTTAGGAAAATGTCAAGTCCAGCCACTAAACGCCACATCTACACAACTTTTAATTACCTCCAAGGATGGTGACTCCACCACTTCCCTGGGCAGCCTGTTCCAATGACTGACAACCCTTTCAGTGAGGAAATATTTCCTAATAGCCAATCTAAACTTCTCCTGGCACAATTTGAGGCCATTTCCTCTTGTCCTACCACTTGTTGCTTGGGAGAAGAGACCAACACCCACCTAGCTACAACTTCCTTTCAGGCAGTTGTAGAGAGTGAGAAGATCTCCCCTCAGCCTCCTTTTCTCTAGGCTAAACCCCAGATCCCTGAGCTGCTCCCAGGATATTACAGGGTTGATGTGCTCTCTATGTGTATTTTTCCTCTTTCTTCAATACAGCAAAAGACATTTTTCTAAAGAAATTACACAATGTAGAATATATCCCAGAAGGTCTGGATTATACTATGATAAAGTTCTAAGGAGATACTGCTAAGTATTACCATATTCATCACTGGGCACTGCTTTTGAGACTTCACAAAGGCAATCAACTAAATGAGGAAAAGAACTTCCTTTCAAATAGTAGATCTATCCATAGACAAAATAAATTATTCAACTAAAACATGTTTCTGAATTCTTGGATTTATTCCCAGTTTAACTGGCAATTATTTAGTTCTTTCTTGGAGGGGATAATTTCCTTGGTCTGGATGAAGTATTCAAATGCATTTTCAGATGTACAAAGGTGAATGTGGAATTTTCTTTGTCACACAGATTTAGAAAATATTATTTTAGCAATTTACAAAATACTGTTTTTAACAAGGCCTTATTCTTATTTATGTATGGCTGATGAGCACCACACCAGTAGTGTGAAGAACTATTAAATGTAAATGGTCCATTTAAAATGCTCATAGTTTTATAAAAGTCAAGTTGTGATAGGGATTACTGAATTTGTAATTTTATTTCTTTATTTTCTTACCAGAAAAAAGATTGAAGATAGATTTTTTTTTTTCTTTTTTTTTCCTCTTCTAATTAATTAGGTCACTTTCTGATCACATCAATGAGAAATGGACTGAGCTATTCCGTTAATTCCGGGTGCAACTTTCTTTCCCTTACTTTCTGCAAAATTTGTTAAAGGAGAGGGTTTGCCTGAATAACCACATACTTATTAAACTACATTCTTACCACTATGTCTAATGTGAAAATCAAAAAATAGAATTCTAATGTTCAAAACTCCTTCACTACAGGATTCAAGAGGTGCCTGGCTGAGACAGTTTTCCTTGATCTGACTCCATTGACAAACCAATCAATGGATAGGGACCCTTTCCATCCCAAAAATCCTGGAAGAGATCATCTACTTGTGCAGAGCAGATGAATTCAACTCTTAATACACTTTCTTACCTTGTTCTTGAAATCCATTTGAATAAACCCGCAAGAAGTAGATAAACTTAGGAAAACTCCCCTATTTGTTTTTTTTTAAGCTAACTTTAACATACTAAACCATACTGTAACTGTTGCGCTTTCCTGACATGTGCTAACCATCTTCTTGGACAGATATGAAAAACCTGTGTCTTGGAGAGGGAGGAACAGAGAAGAATGAATGCCATTTCTTCATGTAGAATCATAGATAAGACCTCTGAAATATCTTGGGATGTAACATTCAGAAAAAAAACTAGAGGATGCTTCAGAAATATCCCTACTGATGAGTTTGCATCTAATTATCCCCTAATAAGTATTCTATTTTTAAATTTTTTTTAAATATAAGGAGATAAATATCTTTATAGGAATGTTTCAAAATATTTAGAGTTTTTTGAAATTGCTACACCATACTTAATTTGATTGTTGGTTTCTATTATAGCCAGTCATGCAAACTGCTGGACTGCCACACTGTAAAAATATATACTGCCACTTCAGAATTAGGAACACAAGTACCACCCATGAACCACAAAAGGTAAAAATAAATAGAGAAATCCAAGTCAAAATAAAGAAGGAATACCGGTCATTAAATAAAGTGTTAAAATTCCAAAAGAAACTTGAACAAAACATAGACAAAAATAAAAAGAATATCTTTTCCTCGTTTTTGTGCTAGTGGAAAAAGGGAGACTAAGACAGTTTTTGTGAAATCAGTTTAACAAATCATCTCCCTTCTCTCTTTCAGGAGAAAGGAGATAATATTGGGAAAAAGGTTTTTAAAATCTGTATTTCACCCCCAAATACATTAGTAGGTGAGGGTGGGAGATATTATAACACTCTTGTACTTTTTCGTTGACTGTGTATGATGATTCTTTAGCAAAGCTGTAGCTAATGCATCCTTGAGCTGCCTTGGCTCTGCAACCCGAGTGTGAGGGGAGCTTGTGGCTGGAGGGGAGAATGCTTTTCTAGGAGTCACATCAAACACACACATCTGGGCATAGCTTTTGGGACACCTGGTGAAACTGGCTGTGGGAGGAAAAACACGGCAAGTACCAAAGATGCATCAAGGGTGCAGAATAAAAGACATATGGTGAGGAACACAAGAAGGTAAGCACCAGTAGTAACATAAAGTAGGTGACTTTCCAGCAGAACCGGCGGAATATTTGGAGTTTTCCCACCCAAAGAAGTCAGAGGTTGTTGCTGGACAGGGACACAGTAGGCAGGACCTCCCTTTGCTCCCAAGAAACTGAATTTATGCTTTCAAAAAGGTAACTTCCAGGCAAGTCTCTTCTGTTTTGTAAAACTCTACTTGAGACAAGACACTTGCTGCTGTTCTTGCTCCACGGGAGAGGAGGCAAAGGTGAAACACGGATACTGAAGCATTTCTCAATTGCAGCCACCTCAATAGCACCTGGAAAGCACAAATCTCACACCAGTGTACAGAAAACAGTTATGATTACAAATTTTCTTTGGGTTTGCTTTACTGAGGATCGTACCTTGAAACCTTCATAGATCTTTGTAACTTCTTTGCAAACACCTACCAATGTTTACTATGTATAAATATATATAAGACTTTTTGCTTGTATCAAATTATGCATTGCGTATAAACACATGTATTTATGTATAGCTTTATATATTGAATTTAATGGTCAGCAATAAAATGTAGATTTACTAGTCCCCATATTTATAACATATCCAGTTTGCGATGCCTTTGGTATTGAGCATTTCTATTTGATACAAAAGGATACAAAATTTTACTGGAACCGAATCCTACCTGATAAATTTAAGCTTCTTGGGCTGTGGTTTGAAAACCATTGAAATTAATGCCATGAAGGAAGTCAGGCCAATTTAAAATAAAATTAAGAGACTTGTCTATTTCATTTGCATTATATATCTTTGTCGGTTCCAGTTATAAAGAGTCTCTGGAAATAATTATGTTTTAATAAGAACCAGTGTTCACCATTCAGTTTTATCAGGTTTTAAGCTTTGGAAAGATCCCTGTGGTTAAAGAAGAAAGTCAGAACCTCACATCCTTTAAGTAGAGACCTCGAGATAAGATTTAGGCCTTTGGCAATCAGGGTTCTTCTGGTTAGTAAATGATATGAATAGCTAAGCTTACTGCTTATTACGGATATAGAAGTTGTTCTCTAGTTAAGTAGAGCTATTACAGCTTCTTTTTATGTTGTGCAAATATCTTAACTGTCTGTGCAAGTTTGACAGTTAGTTGCTTGTGCAGGACACAAATACATAGAAATATGTTTTGACTTATTTTTTCCCCCCTTTTTGATTCCAAAAGCTTTGAATTCTGAACTGCCAAATGGATTCCCCTTTTTTCTGGAAAGGAGAATTCAGAGCTCTTTATAATCATCCAGGCCCCCTTGGCCTATGAGCCTACTCTAAAGAAAATAGCATTTTGATAGGTAATGTGTGGATTTCTTTTTTACTGGCCACTTATGTACCTCCCTATTGTTTTATTCTGGTTACGCATCACAGATCTAAGCAGACAGCACACATGTGAAGCAAGCAGTCTAGGAATAGGTTAATTCACTATTTCCAAAGAATAGAACATCTCTGTGCCTGTTAAATATTTTACCCTCACATTTACTACTGGAAAAGAATAAAGTCCAAGATTAATTAATTTGTTCTGAAATGTCAATGCAGAGTTGCAGAAATTAAGATTTTCATCAATGGATTAATAAATTTTAGTAATGCTCACAGCTCTTACATAGGGTTTTCTCCTAGGACATGGCTAAGCCATCCAGGCTGAAGAACTTCTAAAAACTGTCTCCTCTGCTAGTTTTTAACTTTGGAGAACTGGCTATTGCCTTTGATCTGTTATTTTCACTGCTACTTAAACCTTGAGATGCAGGTTCTTTGGATCTAATTGCTTGTGTTTCTTTGAAGGAGCTAAAATTAGGTGAGTGGCTTTCCTTCTTTTTGTGAGGTACAAGTTCTACAGGCTATTCATATAAATGGTGTAGTAAATATCGCTCCTAATTATATATAAGAATGGCCCTATTAATACATTAAGGAGCTATAGTCTACAGGAAATCATCTGGATTCAAAAATCAGATGACAAGGTGACTTCAAGCAAGTGATTCAAGACTTTATTTTCAAATACACATGAGAAAATTCAATCTCATAAATCCATGTTTAGAGATTAATAACCTCATATTTGTAAATCCACATTTAAAGAGCTTAGTAACCTAATCAAACTCAGTAGTTCTAATTAACAGCTTCTCTCATTGCCATCCAGAATGGAAATAAATACAGATGCTGAACCTCTTAAAACACTAGCATTGGTTTTTCCACTTGTGTGCAGAAAAGCGCTTTGAGCCTTGTCTTTTAGATACATCTTTATGTTCAGCAGTATGTAATTATCCACAACATTTTAGTACCTAAGCATAGATGCAAATGTTTTTCTATAGTAGAAATAGCTCAGGGGAGAAACAATGAACTAAATGTTTGCTGTGCATAACTGTCTCATGTTAGCATACTCCTTTGGGATCTTAGAGACGTGAGTTTGGATTCATAAAATCATAGAATATCCTGGGTTGGAAGGGATCCCTATGGATCCTCAAGTCCAACTCCTGGCTCCATTCCTTTTAAGAGTGGCATGAAGCTTCATTTCCACACCATAGGTGACCATTCTTCTCTGTTTGCATAGAGAGTGGATCTGAACTCTGCAGCAGATCTGAACTCTGCATATCCACTGTCCACCATGCCAAAGAGAAGAAGCCAGAAGAATTTGGATAGGATGTTGATCAGTGTTTACACCAATGTGTGTAATGTCTGTGGCTTAGCCCATCTCACTTGTGGCATGGGCATGAGATGTACAAGTGGCCACAAATGCATGTGGACTTGGCAACTGTCCTCATGCCCAAGCAGTCACACATTTACATTAATCCGGCCTTCTCTATGTTGGAGTATAAACAGCAGACAAGAAATGTATAATGAAATCGGCTACAATCTGCACCAGTAACTGACCAGTATATACTCTGCTCTTCTGCAGATCCTGAGAGCTTGGCTAATGACAGTGTATGATTGATAATTACATCTGTTCTTTCTCTTCTGTCTGCCTGTTCAGCAGAAAGTGTCTTGGCTCTCTGCGAAGACAGGAAGAGCTTACTTTTTACATGCAGCCACACATGTTTTCAAAGGTATCATTTCTCCTACTGGAAGGGTATAACTTTCTGATGAAGTCATTGACATACAACTTGAAATATGATACCATATGGAATCTGTTCTTTAGATTTCACGCACTTGCCACAAGAATGACTTGTGACTTTCTGCTAACTTCTGTTTTGAGACTTGCCAGTCTTAAAATAAAGTACCTTTTCTTAAACATAACACAGTGGCTTCACTACTCTTAACTGATTTAAAATGTCTATATATTACATCATTTGAATTATCTATTAGAAGCAAAACATGGTGTTGTTTGGTCAAGTATGTTCAGATCCTTCTGTTTTACAGTGTAACACTGCAGGCTGATAGGCATTTATCACTTCAAAAGAATCTCTTGTAAATCAGACTGAACATTGAGACCAGTCACCTAATTTATCATCAAGTACAATCAAAGATTACAGTTCATCAAATACCAAGAGCAAAGCTGTTTTTCTATAGGTTTTTTCATAGCTCTCTTAAATTAAAAGAGGCTTCCTTCACTTTGATAGTATGTAAATAATAAATAAAAGTGTCTGCTTATACTTTTCTTACTAGCTTCTGTAACAACCCTGTGGTGATGAAAACAACTATCATCTGCTAACTTGTATAACTGGCATGGTTTTAAGAAGTCTGAAGCCCTGCTTCAAGGCATAACTAAATGTCAACAGAGAGGCATACTTCCCACCTACACAAGTAGGCTCATAAGTTGTGATTGGAGGAGTACTTGGAGTATATTTGTTCTCATTAACAAGAATTTCACAGCCTATTTCTATTAATAGACCAGAAAAAAAGAAGTCTAAAAGGCTTAGATACCTAAAGCAGGACTTTGGCAAGAGACGGTTATGTCTTCATCTGTGGATGAATTTGTCACCACCTGAAGACTTTTTCTAGCGTGTTATTACATTGATACTTATTGTAATGGATGACCTTAAACATCATAAGTTACCTAGTTAGTCCATGCACATATAGAAGTATGATACCACTTCTATGAGCTTGGCCACTGTTGAGGACCCTTGAGTAGGCTCAGCCACCCTTGATATGCCTGATCCTGTTGGTTTCTTGGAGCACATGTTCTTGAAGTGTTGTATTCCCAGCAAAACAGAGCAGGCGCTGTTGCTGCCTCTGCAAACAGAAAGACTTGAAATAGCAATACTGCCACTTTGTTTTCTGCAAAGTTTTAATCACCTACCATGGGCAAAGCAGGGTTCACCAGTCCTTTTCAGAGGTGTGCAAACTTGTATCTCAGATCCCAAGGAAGCATAGTCAGGGAAAATAGGACATGTTCTTTCTCCTTTCCCTTATGGAAGACACAGGAAAAAACTAGGCTACATAAAAACAGCACAGGGAGGAATATGAATCAGCAACTAATACATTAACAGGCAAGAAACAGGTTTAATGTTTTATTGATGACCATAAATTTCAAGCTACTAAACCTACCTTCCTGTAGAGGAGACTTCTGCGCTCAAAACTCTAAAGGACAAAGGTTCTTTCCTCCATACCGATGTGGGAATTTCATACAGACTGACTACATACTCACTGCAGACTTTGTTGCCAAGCCTAGAAATCTAAATGTTCCATTTGACATGGGGTTGTTTCAGCCCCTAAATCATCCTACATGACATACAAAAATCACAAGAGCTAAAAAAGCACCCTTCACTTAGGCATCTGAATTCTGCAGACTAACAGCCTAAAATGTAGGCATCTGATCCTTATCACTTAACATTTTAATTAATTAGACCATACATGATTTGCTCAAGGTCACACAGAAAGCCTATGCCTTCTCTTGATTGGCCTAGTGCTTTACCTGACACCAAATTTACTTACTAAAAACAATACCGAAGCATTCGCTCATACCAAAACACCTATGCAAAACAGTGGTGTATGGCTTAAGATTTATATACATAAGGAAAACTGCAACTATCCTTGCACTGTATCCCTAATATGTCACCATGAAGGATGGCTTCTTGAAGGGAAAAGAATATCCACTAAATTCCCCATGAACCCTGCTGAGAATCAAAATTATTGTGGGGTTTGTGATGAGAATTCCTGACTACAGAAACTGGAACGAAATCACCAAACTACTTTCATGAGACAACAAACATATTCTTCCCGTTCCCTACACCTGCTAGTTTTCTCTATCCTGGATCTTCAGATTTACTACTGGTAGCCAGCAAAGGTCATTTTTTTTATGAAGCCTGAGTTCTTGAATAATGATGTCAGAATAAATGGCTGGCAAGACTGACACAGTGACAGTATCGCAGTAGCCAGAATAAACACAAATGAATGAAAGAGCCTCTACTTAAAATGCTCTATACCATGTGAAGCTAGCAGTGTGAGAAAAAATCTGCTTTTCCTTTTAGCCAATTCCAAACCTCATAGTTTCCTCGAATAATTCAACAAAACAAGAACTAAAGTGGGAAAAGAAGAATACTAGGTAAAATATGTCAATCATACATAAAATTTCACCCTTTTAAACACACGACACAGGCATATTTGAGGAAAATTTAAAGTAAATTAATGAGGTTGTGCCTCTGCTACTCTAAAAGCATGGTGAACATTTCTCTATCTTCTCAGTTTATAGGAAATCTAAGTTTAGGTTCTGTCTTTGTCAGCAGGATTTCCTGAGGAAGGTTCTAAATGAGTTAAAGCTTTTCCATAGCGCCTGGGTGCAATGCACTTTTATTTGCACTGCTTTTGGAGCTTTTTACACTTAATGTTCACTTTTTGTCACAACTCATGACTGAAATTGAAAAAGGCTCCCCAGTCAGGATTTTAACACTGGGTTCCACTTTCTGCTCCATCAAATATGTAAAGCTGTAATTTCTCCCTCCTTACAGGGGTGTCCTGAACACCGTCGTGATATGCCATGTCTCCATCCTCTCGTCCCCCAAATACCTTTCCATATGTACTCACCAGCTCATTCATGCAAAATGGAAGAACTGCAGGAGGTAAGCTATGAAGTATGTGAATTTTCTGTGGTCTGACCAATAGAGACACATACCTGGCACTAATGTCACATAATTCTGCTGGACCACATACAGATCTGAGGAGTCTTTGGGGACTTTTCTCAGAATTGCAACTATCATTTAGCCTAATCAGAAATTCCTGACTCATGAACAGCACAGGGAGTCCAGGCTACCCTTGAAAGTGCTCAGCTACTACAAAATCCCTTGATGAGCTGCCTTTGTGAATCTGGGTCTGGGTAAGTATCAGCAATTGAAATTTGCAAAATATTGTTCATCACCAAATAACTGATGAACATTTTAACTACTAAGTGACAATTATTTTACATTTTTGCATAGCTTTTTTTTTTGTCCTTTGGAGTATGAAAGCAACTGCTTCTTTTTTAATATCCATGTACTGAAAGTCTCAGATGGGCATATCCCTTCCTAAAGATTTATTTCACAATGTGTGAGAGCAGCAAAGGATAATGGAAAATTCTTAAGTAATTGCTCCAGTTGCTTTCCTTCCCACTTGCCTAATTCCAGCTTCTTCTACCGTAATAAGTGATAAAAGCTTGTTCGTTAATTTTCAGACTAAGTGTTCTACATAGAAAAGTTGTACTAGAAATGTTTGAGTTTAGAAGACTTGTCTTTGGTCTTACCTGGGAGTTGCTCTCTGTGTTATTACTCATATATACATGCCCAAGAACAGCATTTAATTTTAGTATGTAATAAGAAAATAAACCTTCTGTTTACTTTTGTTCACCACTAATTAGATATAATATTTTCCTCAACATTTGGCAAATCGTAATTATATAAAATTAAGGAAATTGGGAGAATGTTCATAAGGAAGGAAAACACACAATTTAGTGAGAGTCTTTCCCCTGTCAGGTAAATAAATTCCACACACCTACACACCCAAACCAAATTCTCTCAAAATCAATGGAAAGGCTTCCGTTGGCCTCAGTGGCTCCTGGATCAGACCCAGGCTATTCCCACTAAAGTCAGCTCAGGACTTGAGATAGATCATGATGCAACCGAATTAATTAGCATTAAATTATGAGAAACTACTCTCCATTACTACAAATTACTTGTAAGATAGCCAAGCTTTACTAGTATTAATGATTTCAGCAGCGTTAGATGAGAGGTTTTTTCCAATAATATTACTAAATACATTTTTAGGACCAAATTTGGGCTTTCAGAGTCCTGTTCCTAATTTACAGTAACAGTCATACAAAAACATGGATGCCAACTCCTTGCATTAGTTACCACCAGCTTGAGTTTGGCAGAATCAAATCCATCATCGTGACTCTTCTCATGGATTATGAGCTTCATTGTGTTGTACCATCACAGAGATCACATTCCTCGGGATTTTTGCACAGCCTGGTAGTCCTCTGCTGTGAACTTTTTGGCTGTTTGGGTTGGGTGTTCTGATTTAATATATACAAAAAAGCTTCAAGCTGGGAATTTGATGCTAGGTCTGTATTTCTGGCTCAAGCCCAGCTGTCTACGTTCCGAAATGTATTTGATTTTTGAAACACACATTTCTGGAATGGAATGTCAAGAAAATACATAATCAAGAGGGCATCACAGATAACGAGCTACAAAAACCTGTTTGTCACCCTCCTCCCACAATGGCGAAGAGCCTTCTACAGCTGCTAATTAGAAAATTAGAACACCACAAATGAATTATATTTTACTGGCAGCATAGCGTCTTCCCCCCAGTGTTTTAAAGTACTTTTTGAATTGTTTGCTGTCAGCAAAACAAGTGCGCTACCTGCGATCCTATAGACAACAAAGCCCGGCAGCAGGATTTCAGTCAGGTGATGTCACCTAGGTAAAATTGTACTGACAAGCTTTTAATTAAAGTTTTCCCACACATCTTTCTGCTGGTCCCCAGGAGCTATTATTCATTATGTGCCGACTGTCAGCCAATTGTGAGTCGGGAGGGAAGTGTTTTATTTTCAAAGCCCTTGCTGACAGCTAGAGAACACTTTGTTATACAATCTGTTTACTTTTTACACACACACAATCTTGCTAAAGGGGAAATGGTCATGCAGTAGTGTTTACAGTTTATGGCAATAATTAAATGCATCTGGCAGAGCAGTAGCTGAAAGGAGGTTGGTGTGGGTGTGGGTGAAAAGCCATAAAATTCTTCCTATAAACAGTTACTCTCACCTTGCAGAGCCCTTAGCATTTTTAGGCAGAGTTTCTTTGGGAAAGGGCAGGTTCAAACAGGTGCACAGATTCTGGAACGGGAATATTTGGATCTAGCCATGTGGTGCTCGATGCTGAGAAACACTGTCCAGGAATCAGGGTAACACTCTGTTCTCATCAGTGACTAGAACAGTTTGAAGTGGTTATAAAACAGCTGCTTGTCCTTTCGCATTGTTAAATCCCAAAGAACTTACCTCTGCAAGAAGAAATGTGCAATGAGAAACAACTTGCCACCAGATGAAAGCAGAAGGTGGTGTGGTGTCTGGTTTCAGCAAAGGGCCAGTATTTGATGCTTAATACTTACAGAGAAACAGTCCTCTCCAAATTTTTAATGGCTTACAATAAAATCCTTTTTACCAGTTGACCAGTGATGATAAATATTTATTTAGAGTTAAGAACAACTTTTAAACGTGAGCAACTTTTAAACCATGGTAAAAAAGCTGTAAGCGACAATCGACGCCTCACCTTGAGTATTTAATACTTCCATTTATTACAAATAATAGAAAGTCAACAAGCACTCTTAAAATATTATTGGATGAACTAAAACTAGTGCAATATTCACGTTCACAGAGGTAAAAAAGAAATTGCATGCCATTTCCTGCTGGGCCGTGGGTAATTCTGTGGAAATCACTTCCACTACAAACTGAAGAGACTGGAAAATAAATTAATTGATGAATATTTAAATACCATATTTTACTCACATAAATTACTACAGAAATTATAGAGGGAATATACAGTTCCACTTCTAATGAATTACAATCTTTCGTTGTTTTAAGTGCCTTTGAATGGCTCCATTCTTAGGAAATCATTTTCTTAGATGGAAAAAAAGTTTAGGGAGTAAAGGAATGTTCTCTTTAAAATGGGCTGATTTTGTGGTAATTGAGCATTAAATAGTGGGTCTTAGATGTATATGGACAGTATGCAGTAGACAATGCAGCATACCTGTCTTAACAGTCTTTTCTGTTTGGATATAGTAAAAAGTCTTCAGTCCACCAGCATATGAACACATCAGTGCAGTTTTCACTAGTGGAAAGGAAAACATTAAAAACCCTAATTGCAAATTTTACTCATAGGTACCACTTTGTAGATTTTGTGCTTTGCTACTGTTACTGTATTTTTTTTTCTTCTCTAATGAAAAATTTACTTTATTATTTTTATAGGATGATAGGAGCAAGATGATATTTTTATATTTTTTTCTCAGTCACAGACAGCAAATTGATCCTAAGATACTACACAGTTACATTCAAATTAACATATTTGTGATCATCGTTTTCATCTTCCCAAGCTTAACAAAACCAACATACTATGAATAATGTAAGAAGTTTATGTTAATCTTTACTTTAAGATCAATGTTATAAGAGATTATTATTACTTTAGGATCAGAACTATAAACACCAACAGCAAGATTTATAAGAGATTTGAGAAATCAAAGTATAGAGATTAGGTTGTAAAAGGCAAAGAAAATCTTCCCTCAGAGTTTAAAGCCACCTGTGCATTCTAGTCAATGAATATTGCATCCAAAATGCATGGAGCCATGAGCACAATCCTAGGCTCCTCACTGATAAGGGGGAAAGGACTTTTCAACCATTCATGACCATTTCACTCTCTTCTTCCACATGCTTTCTACCCTGGAGAGGTTGGGGGAGCTGCAAGGCAAAAAAGCCAAATATCTTCAGACAGAGCAGGTACTCAAATCCAGCAGAGATCATTCCTTTAGGCGCAGCACTGTGCTAATGTGATTGCACATCTTCCTGCTGGAGCTAGTCCACATCTAGCTGATCTGAAGTGATAGGAAGCAACTGTCTGCAACTGGCTTCCTGGCTCCCTCCTTAAGAGTGCGTCTGCCTTTGCGATCCCACACTCAGGACTCTCATCTGATAAATGCAAAAGACAAGGACTACCATTGGCTCCACTCCCATCAACTTTCACATGCAAAAATAAAAGGTTAGCTAAAAAAACAGATGTAATAGTTGGGGTGGAGAGGTACTCACTGATACATTTTGAAGTTACCAGGAAATTAGAGAGAATTAATTTTATGGAAAATAGGATTTTTCAAATAAACCTGATAAGGATTCTTTAGGGGAAAAAAAAATTAATCAGGTCTTTCTACCAAGGTTTGACTGTGTTATGTGTACACATGTCATTGGACTTTTCTCAGGCACTGGACAGTAGATAGAGCTAAACAACACAAGACAACACTTTCCAACTCCCAAACATAGGGGTAGTGGTGAACTGATGAAGCATGTACTGCAGCCTCTTCATTGCTACTGATACATGGCTGTGTTAAAGCAGTGAGGCTTACTGGTGGTACAAAAATGCAATGAGAGACAGCTAATAAAGTATTAGCAACATACCATACTAACAGAGAAAATATTAAACTGTGTATAAACAAGTTCAAATGTGCACTTGGAATCTAACTAACCTTTTGTTTGCACTGTGCTGAAAGGATCTATTTTTTGCTCAATGCAATTTGATATTATCATCAATGGTCTGAAAGAAAGCTAAAATGGGAGGGTAGCACAAAAAGATATATAGATGTAAGTAACTGATAAAGACTGGTCAGTTATGTAACCCATTGGATTTCATGTTAGGGAGTGTAATAACCATTTGCTCTTGAAACAAAATGATTGGGGTTTAACATAACCAGGTGAGTATAAACTGCCCTTCTTCTTCCCAAATACATGATCATTTAAATATCCTTTTATGTCCTGGCCTCTCACTTGCCCACCATCACTAATCACTTTCAATATTTGTTGCTTCTTTCTGATCCTGGTTTCTGTTTTCTAAACTCTGCTTATGTTGGAAGAAAAAAGAGGAGGAAAAAAGAGGAAAAAACCCCACCCCACAACTATTTTCGAAGGTATTCTTCACACATTGCAAGAACTTATAGTATTTCCTAGACTCTTGCCTAAAATGGTCTGTTTGAGCACAGAACAGATCTGCATCTTCAAAATTAAAATAAAATAAACCCCAACAAAACCAACCATACAACTTTGACAGTTTTTCTTACCTTCCTCAGTCTCACCTCTCACCTTTCATTTCCAGATAAGATCTGAATAGCCACCAGAGAAACCAATCATGCTTCTTTTTCCAATGTGATATCCCCTCTAGCTATGTAACATATCTCTGCCCTAATAAAAGGAGAACAACTTCTGTCTTGAGTATATCCAATGCAGACTTGAATTTTCTAATCTTTAACTGCTCAAAAATAGTGGGTTTTATCAGAGTCAGTATATGGTGTGATTACTGCTATATCGTGAATTTACTTAGCATGACAGAGATCACAGCTTGACAATGGACTACAGCTTGGCTTTCTGTCATCCACTGGACCCTTATTTGTTGGCTAAGAAAGTAAATAGGAATACCTATTTTCTTCTCTTTGTGCTTTCCTTGAAAAAAAAAAAGGGCACTTCCCATTCAACTTTTGCCAGTCATCTGGACTGTCACGCCACCTTCCTCCTGCAATGTGTTTTAGTTGATTTGGATTTACCATGAAGCACTTTTCTAATTCTAAAATGAGATTTACAAAAAAGTTCCCTCTGGAAACTGACAGCACCCTGCAGGGCTCTTGCCCAAGGCAGCTGAGAAAGCACATGAAGGCTCTGTTTGAACAACTCTTCTTTCTTCACCTTCAGCCAAGTTCTTTCCCTTAGTAAACTGCAGGTCAGACTGGCAGATATCTTGCTTGTCCTTTCTCTTTTATTTTTCTGCCTCTGTTTATATTTTCAGTTAACCAGTTCATCCCCACAGATGTCTATTATGTTTCACACTAGTCAGTGCAGGAAATTACTCTAGCTGTGATCTCTCTTATTTCTCTATCCAGGTGCTGCAGTATGAATTTATCTTAACTTCCCACTTTTTACAGTGCAAGACCTGCTTTAGGATGTTGGGTGTGTTGAGTTTTTTTTAAAGCAAAGAGGAAGAAAAGGTACAGAAGGTATCTTCAGTACCACAGACCATGCTTGTCCCTCTTCTTTCACTACTTTTACAACACTGTGAATAAAGTAAGCATTAGGGATAGGAAGCAAGCTGGATGAGGAAACCCACACATAATTAAACTGACAGTTTGAAGATGTGCGCTCTAACTCACTGTTCATGACTGCCCTCAATGTGCTGGAACTGTGACTTCACTCATAGATCATATCTGCAATGCAACGCAAAGAGGGCTTAGCTCTGAAGATAGTATTCCTATTCTTGCACTCATCAACGTGGGTCTCCCTATCATCAGCTCCCCATGAAGCAGCTCTGTGCTGGCCTAATTGAGTCTTCAGTCTTCCTGTACCTCCTCCTCTTCATGTTAATAGTGTGAATGACAAGCAAAATGAGTATGAGTATGTGTCTCACTCTACATGCAAGCTTACTCTATGTAGCTCAACCTCTTCCTTTGAAGGCAGAAGTGCAAACCTCACACCTGAGGTATTTTCCTAATGTAAATGAGGGACTTTGTCTTTTGGGGCATTGGCTTCTGAGCAACCATTGTCTTGAAGGAAATGGACACACCTAGTACAGCAACACCTTCTCAGACCAAGGATCCCTGTAATCTTTCTCTGACAATACCTGTCAGAATCCATCTCTGGAACAGTTAGGAAATGTGGCAAACTCATGATGATGATTCTGATGGATAATTTGTCATCCCTCAGATGCTACTCAAACTTTAAGTAAGAAATAACATTTTCTTTTTTTTTTTCTTCCATTAGTTTGTCCACTCAACTTCTATCTCAAGTAAATTTCTAACATGTAAAATATCGTTTGGCAAGGAATTCCACGAGTAACTACACATCATAAGAAAAGTTTTCTTCCTTCTTTGGCACCTACCAATGACTCATTTCATTTGAAGACTTTAAAGTTATTGCAGAAGACATAGTGCTAACTATTCTAATCTTCCCATCATGAATATATAGACCCATGTCACATCTCTCATATGATATCTCCTTTACAAAAAATCCCAGTCATATGAGTTATTTATTTGCATGGGAGTCATTCCATACCTCTGATCATCCCTACTGCCCTTTGACTTTCCCAGATCCTGTATTCCTTTCAAAGTTGGTATTCCAGTTCTGCATCCAATATTCATGATGCAGATGGGGGATTTATGCAGCACAGCAGTACCATCTTCTATTCTGAGCTCTATTTGTCATCATACTTCATAGTACCTTATTTTCTTTTTCAAATAGTGTTGAGCATAGTTTTCATGGAACTACAAATCTGAGAGTGCTCCCTGATACATATCACTTCAAATTTATCTACCCCAAATTTCACCTGCCATTTGGTTTGTCAGTCACTCATCATCACTATGTCCTTGTGCAGTACTTTGCAGGGGTGTCTCATTTTTATAACCTTGATTAATATTTTTCACCTCACTGCTCACTTTCTTATTAAATCATTCATTAGCATGGTGAACAGCACATATGTGACACAGAGCTATGTAAGACACTACTGGGGATCTCCTTCCACTCTGAAAATATATTTCTACATTATTTTTCCCATACAATTTATTTTTATCCATGTGAGAAGGCTTTCTTTTATCTTACAGCAAGTCAGTTTGAGAGCTTCTGGAGAAGAAACTTCTGGAGAAGAAACAGAAACGTTTCTGGAAAACCAAACGGCTGCCTCAACTGATCTTCCTTATTCACATACTTGCTGACCTCTGAAAAGAAATAACAGCTCATTAATTGAATAGAATTCTTTTCAAGACAAATTTATTATTATTTCTTAACATATTATACTCCTTATCATATTTATCCCTAATATATTTATCCATGTTTTATCTAATTCTATCCATTATTGCAGTTTCTATTAATTTTCTGGCTACATACATACCTTACAGACATGTATTAGTCACTGAATGGTCTCCTAAAAGCCTTTATCTTCAAGTCTGTGTTGCAAGGGAAATTATATGCTACAGTTAATATTCTAGCTATTTCATCCAAGGAAATCTATAGAATCCAAGAGATAGGTGAACACAAACTGGTTATGACAATTTTTAGACTTTAGTTTATTAATTCCTCAGCTCCTTCTAATTATATCTTTAGAGACAGATCCTGTGAGTTGCACCTAAAAATAGGAATTATTCTGTTTGAATCTCCCCAGATTTTGTTATTATAAAAAACTTTTTAATGACTCAAACCTCCAAACTTAAGCCAAATGACATCTGTTGTCGCTACTTACACAGACTCTGTCTCACCCAACATAGAAGTTAAACTGTACTGACAGCTCTACAATCATATACTAACAGATTTCAACCACTCATGTAAAATAGGCTGCACCTTGTATTCATAGGTTTCTTGTTTTATAGCCAGTATTCATGCATAAAACAAGTAGGGGCTTCACAGTTTAGCTATAATACTTCAAAAGCACTGTTCCACGGAGTTAAAAGGCAAATCAAATTCCTTCTAAAATACAAGTTCCCAGGACTGTTCATGGTGCCAAGCAGGAACCATGAACCTCAGTGGATGCAAGAGTGACTTTTTTAAAAACTATTCTAAGACAATTCTAAAAATGGCCATAGAAGATGGTAATTTTAGAGATGGCTTTACCTTGAGAACTCCTTTAAAGCTAAAGTAAACGGGGTCTTAGACTAGCAAAGCAAAGAGTAAACTTATGAAGTATTTGAATTTTACTTTAAAATAATAAATAAATACA
>VZTU01027638.1:0-25283 GCA_013400835.1 Zapornia atra | reverse complement strand
AAATATGTTAATAGTTTATTTACTTACCTTGAAAAATTTTGAGAATGCTTATGTACTGAATATACATACGTATTTCTAGAACTATGTTCTTTTTTTTTTCTTTCCAGAATATACAACCTGATAAAGAAATACTTGTTGATGTCATAACTTTTTTGTGGCAGAAGTGCAGAACGGGACTTCAGGAAATCCAAATGAGTGGAAATGACTACTTAGAATATATCCTCAAACACAAAGCTTACCAAGTATTCCTTATTATAATGTATTTCTTTTAATATGAGTGTAGTCTGGTAAAGCCAAGATCAAATACTGATCTCCTGTCTAAGTATATTTACTAAGGCTAAAGTACAGATAAATCTTCACTGAAAATGTGAATTGTATTTAAACTTTGAACAGACTGTGCTTCCATATGCCAGTATCAAAATACCACTTAGCCTTTTCCCAGTAAAGTAACTCATTTTCTGCCAGTGGGCCACAATAGAAGCTAAAGAATTTGGGCATAATGTAAGCATTTGGTGTGTTGTGATAGAAAATGTCAATATAGTTAAAGAAAGTTCCCTAGATCAATTGAAGAAAGTGAAAACCTTACAGCTTAAGGGAAGGAACATGAAGGTCAACAGGATTTGGCCCACTGCATAAAGTCACTGCCTTATCTTGAACTTTTCCTGAGACTGAGAGGCTCCTAATGAAATGCAGTCTTGAATAATTTACACTAACTTCTCTGAGCTGCAAGTTGATGCTGACCAAACAGTTTCTGGATAAGTTCATTTTGTGGCCCTGGTCCTTATAATAAATTTGTTGAGAGCTTCACCAGAAGGTAGCGTACAGTTATGTTCCTCTGTGTGTACAACAAGCGCATTCAGATCTCTTTTTAAGTGGGAAGATATGAGGACAAATGAGAGGCAAATGATCAAATCTGCTGTAAGGCTTACCAGAGTATTTGACAAGGGGTAAAAGTTGTGCTTGTAGAACATTTATAAATCTTAAAAATAATAATATTCTAAAATAAAAAGAAGAAGAAGAAAAAGTCTGCTCTCTGAAGAGATAAGGGCTTCAGAACTGCACAAATTCAGCATCTTGGTTTGGTGGCATTCAAAAAAAGAAGTCAAATCCAGGAAAGGATTATGTCATCTGTCATTATGGACATAATTAAGTCTAGTTTTATGAGTCTTTTAAAATAATTTTGAATACAAAACCCTACCTGCCTCTGTAATACATAAATATCTTCCTAAAATTTCTTTTAACTCTGTCCTGATTATTTTTCTTTTCCCTTCCTCATTTTTAGTGGTTTCATGTGCTCTGGATAATAAATGAAGTAGTTCAGAAGAGTGGCATAGCAGACACTAATGTAATGTTTGCAGAGGTAACCTTACATCTCACTGCAATACTAGAAAATGTAGCTGGTTCTACAAGTAAACCTGAGGAAAAAGCAGGTAAAGGTTTCAACAAAAATGAACTTAACTTTAAGGAATGACTTTAAAGACTGGAACTTTGGGGAATTGAAAACTGGCAAATATACATATTTGAAAATTGTTGTAGAGGTTATTGAGAATAGAAGAGTAATTCTTTGTCCATAATCAAAGCTAATGAAACCTGATTTTCAAAGGATTTATACCCTGCTTCCTTGAATTTCCAGTTCTACTGAAGTATACATTTTGAAACACATCTCTTATGACTCACCCTACTCAGGGGTCTTCTACATGTCTATTAGCTCCTTCAGGGCAGTCTCAGATCACTCATATATTCTCAAAATATCATCTGGGTAGAAGGCAGTATGTGTTAATGCTTGATGGGAGCATTCAAGTGCAGCTTGACTAGTGGCAAGCCAACAGAACAGGAAAACACTGAGGTCATACTGAAGCTTTTGCTTTTATTGGGCCATTAATTTGGATCTTTTGTCTACACAAGTCTTGATTTTTGTATACAAATGCAATTGTCTTTGAAATTGAACTTGGCTGATGAGATCAGGATATAATCCATTCACATCAAACAAATTTCTGTACAAAACCTGACTAAAATAGGAATATTTAGATATACTTTTACAATTATCTGTTTTTGTGGATGTTGGATCTTGGGATATGAATCATATTTCTCATAATTCTTCTTCAGTAACTGGAAAGTAGATTCTAAGGACCCTTTTAGAGTATATCTAGGAACAGAAGAGAATAACAATACCTTTTGCTTTATTTGAAAGTTAGAAAATCTTGCAGCAGCACTGTTCCATTGTAAGGTAGAGTAGGTATTGTTTTCTGTGAATGTTGTGAAAATCAGACCGTTCTGATGGGGGTTGGATGAATCCTCATTGTAGCATCACTGCTATTCTTTTTCATTTGGTTTATGTATGTCTATTTGGAGGGGAAAAAAAAGAATGAATAGGAGCCATTGCTCAAAACAAGATGATTAATAGCCAGTCAAGCACATATTTATGCTGATAAGAGTCTTTTTACGGAATGAATGCTGACTGAAAATAGATTTTCTTATTTATGAGAGACAGGGAACAACAAGAAATAAACAAGCAAAAGTGTCACAAGGGGTACAGGAATGACTAGAAGCTTGCCCCTCTGAAAGGACAAAAATGTTTTTGGTGAAAAAAGAATTTTTTGACAGGCTAGAGGACTGGAAAGAAGGACACAGAAATGGCTTTGTCTTGTTTTGGCTGCATTCTTCTTGTTTTGGAAAGGGAAACACAATTCTGAGTGCATTCTTTATAAAAGAAAATAATTAAAGCCATCCAAATGAACACTAAAAGAATGATAATACCCCTTCAAGGAATATTAAATTGAAATTGAAATGAGTCCAAGCATCAGGAGCAGTGTGGCCAGCAGGACTAGGGAAGTGAACCTTCCCATGTACTCAGTGCTGATGAGGCCACACCTGGAGTACTGTGTTCAGTTTTGGACCCCTCACTACAAGAAGGACATTGAGATGCTTGAGCATATCCAGAGAAGGGCTACAAAGTTGGTGAAGAAGAAGACGAATCTTATGAGTAGCTGCTGAGGGAGCTGGAACTGTTTAGTCTAGAGAAAAGGAGACTGAAGGGAGATCTCATCTCTCTCTACAACTACCTAAAAGGTGGCTGTAGTGAGGTGGGGGTCAGTCTCTTCTCCCTTGCATCAGGCAAGGTTTAGGTTGTCTATTAGGAAAAATACTGAAAGGATTGACAGCTATTGGAACAGGCTACCTAGGGAGGGTGGTTGAGTCACCATCCGTGGACGTGTTTAAAAGAAGAGTAGATGTTGTACATGGTGACATGGTCTAGTGTTGGACCTAGTAGCACTGGATAGATGGTTGGACTCCATGATCTTGAAGGTCTTTTCCAACCGTAACTATTCTGAAATTCCACAATTCCATGATCATTGGCTTGGTTATAACATGGCTATGAAATATTGTACATTTAAAAATAAGTTATTGGGTAATTAGTGTAACTGTACATATGTAGCTATTGTGTTTAAACCCTGAAAAGTTTTTCAAGAAACCATCTGATTCTCTCTCCTAGTCAAATACTGAAGAACTGAATTATTGCCAGACTATTAAGTTAGTAGTAGAGCTAGACAAACGGTACTAAAGTTTTCTAGGTATATTTAATTTTCTCTTTCTGATTTTCTTCCTATTAAAAGTAAAGAGAAGTGCCTCTCTCTCTGAAGATGAAGCCTGTGATATTCCTGAAATACTGATGGTAATGTCAAATTAATTTTCATTAATAAACCATTTTTGAATGTTATAAACTTTCTTCTGCTTGAAGCTTTTTATGCAATTTTGTATTTAGTTTTATAAAGCTGAAATGTTTCATACATTCATGCTAGTGCAGAGGAAAAAAGAAAATACATTTTTTCAAATGAAATAAAATTTGAAAAGTTTTCTGTTATCATTTATTGTAATCTGTGATATGCAAGTTTTGTCTGAATTTTTTTTTACACTGTGTTCATACTAATTTCTTCTGTACACTCTTTTTATGCCAATGCATGGTACCAGCTTTAACCTGTTTAATAGCACATTATTTAAAGATCATACAAACTGTAGTCTTTGATTCATTTAGGGAAACATTTTGGGTTGTGCTTTTTCTTGTTTGATTTTGTGAGGGTGATGTGGAATAGATAGAATATCCTGTGAGTCCTTGCTTTGTTCACTGTGTTCAGTACTCAGCACTTTGCAGAAATGTCCAATCAAATAGTTCAAAATTACTTACTAAAACATATGGAGAAGAAAAGACATACGTTAGTCTGAGGATTCAGGAATTTTGGCTGTGATATGTCAATGCTTAGACACATGGAGAAGCTTTAATTCAGTAACAGTCTGCATAAGAGTGAAAAATCAGTGTTTTCTTAACAATGTCCAATGAAACCCTGAAAAATTGCTTGTGAAAAGTACCATGTTTGTCAACTTAATTCTCTAAGTTCGGTTTCATTCTGCTATAAGTAACTCTTCAAGTTAATATTTTTTTGCTTGAGAGCTGAAGGAAAATCAGTCCTCAATTAATTAAAACTACTTGAAAATTAAAATATTGATATAAATATATGAAAATATTGGGACTGGTGCCTGTGTAAAGATTGTTTGACAGATTTTTAAACTGCTAAAAATAATATTTTCCTTTTGGTAGTCCATATTATATCCTTTAATGTTCTTACCTAATAAAACCCCCTGTGTTTTCATTTCTGTATGTTTTCATTTCAGAAAAGTCCCATAGAACAGTTACAAGTTGCTTACGAAAGTCTTGAAAAAGCAATTAATGGAATGAACACATCTCGCTTAATGAGCCTTCTACCAGATGGAAAGTCAGTATTTGACAACTGTTGTACAAAGGTAAAGTCTACAGAAAGCTGCACTGAAACAACATCTAGAAATAATATATTGGATTTTGATGACACAAATTTCAAATTTTCTTCATACGTAGAAATCTTACTGTTATGAATTGTACCTCACCTTCTTGCTCTAAGAGAGAATAGAAGAAAAAAGTCTGCATAGTAGAAATAGGATTTTTCTCTTTCAGTAATAATCTACAAACTGTTTTAGGTTTTCTTTTCCATTTTCTTTTGGAAATAATTATAACTTGTAGCTTTCTCCTATAAATAAAAGTGGAAATCCTTTTCATGTTTATTGCTTGAAACCGTGTAGTAATACATTATTTTTTGCTGCTGAGAAGAGTTCAGATTTTCTATATATTATTGTTCTACACTAATAAGATCTTTATTTTGTGGGCTGGTAACACAATAAAAGAATAAAACATTTTTCTGCAGTTTCATATTTATTATTAATCCAATTTCCTATTCATTCTCAGGTTTCATCTAGCTTTCTTTATCCATGCTTTCTCTGTCTGGTCATTCTTCTTCCTTCTATGCTTTCTTGAATGACTGCATATTACACAAATATAAAAAATTTCAGTGTTTGTCCATTTAATGAAATAATAATAGCAATGTCAAGATAAATGTGGTAAGCTAAGTACTAAACCTTTGTTTTTCCTTAATTGCCACTTCCTATTTATTAGGTGTACTCGAGTGATGAGCATTTGAATTCTGCTTGGGAATGTAATAATGTTAAGACAGGAGCAGGTAATGGCTTTGTAATGGATTTACACTTGGAACTCATTCAGGCCCAACACCGAGTAGCTGTGAAACTTCTTAAAATGGCACAAGGTAGGTTTCAGTAAAGCTAAATGATCCTCATAGCTTGATTAGAGTCCTCTGTTAATATATTTTGTATTACTAAGAAATAAAGGAGTATCTACTTTCTGAAGAGAAACTGATGTTGGGCAGTTTGTATGCCATGTACAGGCAGAAAAAATGTACTGAATGTGCACAATTTAGATTTACCACATAATACTAATCTCTAACCTCTACTCAACCAATGAGTTAAACCTTGCTAACAGCTGCTAGGCAGTTTGTTGTGGTATTTCAGTTGTTATGTTGTTACAGTGTCAGTAATAGAGAATTGGGGGGTGCTCTGCAGAATTTTTTTCTATAATGCAAATTTTCTCTCTAGAGAATGACTCGAATATTTTATTCAATGCTCTTTGTCATCTGAAGTTCTACTGTGAAGTTGTTCCTATCTTTTCCCAGTCATCAGATATCCCACTCTTGCCAAATGCCTTATGAAAACACTCTACTTATTCTCCCATTGGTGGTTTTTTATTAAAAGCTATTATTAGTATGACACTGCACAGCTCCCCTGTGCACTGCTCCCTATCATCATACAAGATCCCTCTTTTCCTGTGATGTTGGTGTAACTGCTAGAGATGTTAAGAGCACAAGGGTGGAATTTTTTCAGTGGCATCATCAGTCTGAGAAATTCTTCTTGAACCAAAGAAAAGAACATAAGATATAGAGCGCAGCTTTACTACAAAACAATGTATTAACCACTCTCACTGAAATTTTCTCAGTAGCACTATCAGAATGAATTACTCAGCCTTTTCTTCCCACATAGGTGCTCAAAAGGTTGACAAAAATCTTAAGTCTAGCAAGTCTCATGTGAAAAATAGTAAACATTCCCAGTATTTAACAGGTAAGGTTTATTAATTAAGATTCTAGAAGTATAATAAATTACTGCTGCTGTTTTATAAATCTCTTAAAATATCTGTTTTATAGAGGCCATTATAATGAGAAAAATAAAAAAGAATAAGCTATCCAGAGCAATCTTTTTGATGCAAAAGGCTGTACAGAAGTTCCCTAAAGAGTTAACCACTTCTTCCCAAAGGCAGCTACTGGAGGTAATAAAAAGATATCTTATGGTAGAAATTCTTTATCATTATTATGGTTTTTTTCATGTTCTGTATAATTAAGACTTGAGTTATTTATTGTTACAAAAAGAAGAAAAATGGAAGGAACTTGAGGGACGTTGGTTGTCTTTAACTTCTGTTTTCAAATTTTCCCTGAGAAGTTTAATTATGATGAAAAGCTAAAGTGTCTTAAACCAAGAAAAGAGCACATCCCCAAATTTTGTGTGCACAGGGAACCTGGAAGAAGATATGATCTTTCTTTTATGCTTAATCACCTAGGCTTTGCATTTATGAACTTAGACCTTGCAAAAATGTCGACCAGGTTTCCTTCTTCCAATTGCAACTTCCAATATCTTTCTATCTCCAAGATCTGTAAGCTGTCTTAGGTTATTTGGCTGGTGATGATGACATAGATTTAATTTTATTCTTATTAAAAAGCAGTTTAGAAGTTGGAGATTTTGGAATTTATTGAGGCTAAAAGTAGATTCTTCATGGGCTTGTTTTGAAGTCTTTTGAATTCAGTGTGAGTCTTTCCATTGAGCATTGTACCATTATCTGTCCATGAAAATACCTTCTCATCAGTGGGACATAAAATTTCTTTGTAGGCTGTACAACAGATAACAGAATCAGCACTTCTCATGATATAATAGATGAAAAAGTATTTTAAACAAGAATTTACTATAAAGTGTGTTTTTATGTTAAATGTTACAGATTTGTAAGCATGATCATATACACGTCTCTTATGTCAGAAAACTGGATCAGAAAACAGATACATTAAAAATCTCTCATATATTGATAAAATATATGACATTCATGATTATCAGCTGTAGTGATGTATCATGGAAATTCTAACTATAGTGACCAATGAAGACTTACAAGCAATTCCCAAGAAATGTGTGGCTTTCCCAAGCAAACATTTGCAGAGGCCGTATACTGACTTTCATTGTGTTCTACTTCTGTGCACTTTTCACAGAGGTAAAGGAATGTATGTAATGTATTTGCTGCCAGTTTCCAGAAAATGTGAGAATTAACTTTTCCTGGACAAACCTAGCATGATCATCTTTGATATTTGTACTGTGATGAAATATTTAATTGTATGCTCAATTAATTTTCCTCCTTAAAGTGGACAGTGCTCACTTCGTGAACAGTAAGTCCATACCTTTATTTTCATGCTTCTGTGTAGAGGATTTTGCCTTTTGAATCATAGAACATCCAAGAGGTCTATATAGAATTACTCATATATTCTTGTCTTTTCTACTGTACTCAGCACAATATGATATATGTCTGTTCTTATTACATTGCAAAATTGGAAAGCAGGGTTTTATTTTCTTTATGTGAGCAACGTGCAAATAACCTTTTCTCATGCAGTAAACAACCAGGCATGTATGGAAGCTTCTGAGTCATAGTGTATACTCATCTACCTCATACTACTCAACTACTTGAGCTATTGTGTACCCTTCATTTTTAAAATTTCACTTCCAGTTGTTTCATTTTTCCTTCCTGTCCTGTACGTCTAGTTGGACATCCAAGTCTTTACAGAATTTGGTAATCTGGTAGTTCTTGTTGGCCAGCTGTAAAATTGAATTAATGTGATTACGTGCAAGTCTGTGGCAGACACAGGGATAAAATGTGGGGTGTTATAGTGACATTTGGCTTCCTCAACCATAAGATTATTCTTTCTCCTCTTTCAACACTGCCACATTTATTATCTTCCAAGTTCTACAACTAATGAAATGCAGGTCATGCTGTACCCATCTCAGTCATAATGCTATCTTTAACCAACCTGGGAGCAGTTCCATCCGTGCACTAATAAGAAATAGGTCCTCAGAGAAGAATGAGTCTGTGTCTCTTTTGTTTAAAAATTGTATCATAGTACAGCTGACCATAAAAAAGTATAATTTTTAAGGAAGCAATGAAATATCTAACTACTGATTTCAGAAGTTGAATGGTTGTGTGAAGGAAGAAGTCACTCCATATCTTGTTCTTTGTCTTATATTCTTCCATAAACTTTTTTTTTCACAAGGATGGATTCAACCGTAAAGGGGAAGGGAGTGGTGTGAAGAGAGGACTGTGCAAATGGTTAGCTATGTGATGTGATTAAGGTTCTATTAAATCTTAGCTCCCTGTTTCTATATATCTACTATAAATCTATGGCTAGTTTTTGGTCACTTTTGCACATGTAGCTTATTCAATCTGTGATCTGACCTGGTATGGTTGCTCTTATAGCCATATGAGGACAGAAACAAGGAACTATAAAGGTGCAAGATTGTAGGACTGGGATTGAATAACCAATAATTTGAGATTTTTTTTTCAGTTTATCTTTCAGACCCAGTTCAGCCTAAATCCTTGGTCTAGTATATGATACTAAAAAGTTTCAAATTAAACCCCTAGTTGTAGGAACATATAATTTCTCCTCTCAAAAGAATGTAATTTGTCCAAGACACCCCCCATCTCTTAATCTCTGGGATTTGACCTTTTTTGCTTTGATTTGCACTGGACAACTGCCACAAGTAAAGTGTTAAAAGCACTAAATTCTTAATATTAAATTCCCATCTTAAGTTGCTCTTATCCTGACAATGCAAACAAGGTGAAGAAATCTACCGATTTGCCATTCAGTCCAAGAAGAAAAAAAAAGATCACCAACCAAATGGCCACATAATTGTTAAGCGCAGGAGGCTCTCACATTTTTGGAAGATGCTAGTAAACTGTCAGTCAGCTCAGTTCTCTCCAGCTAACCAAGGGAAGTAGCTTAGCCCTACATTTTCCGGCCTGCATTTTCTTCCCTTTTCATTCACAGAGTCATTGAATGTGTTAGGTTGGAAGGGACCTTTAAAAGTCACCTAGTCCAATCCCCCCCCTGCAGTAAGCAGGGATACCTTTAACTAGATCAGGTTGCTCAGACCTTCATCAAGCCTGACCTTGAATGCTTCCACGGATGGGGCCTCCACCACCTCCCTGGGCAACCTGTGCCAGTGTCTCACCACTCTCATGGTGAAGAACTTCTTCCTAACGTCTAATCTAACCCTATCATGCTGTAGTTTAAAACCATTGCCCCTTATCCTATTGCTACAAGCCCTTACAAAAGGTCCTTCCCCAGCTTTCATGTAGGTCCCCTTCAGGTACTTTATTTCTTCTCTTTAATTTTGGAGTACAGAAAATCACTCTGACCACTTCCACAACTCCTTCAGAAATTCCATAAATTAGGTCTCCAGCTCTCTGCTAAATAAGAGTTGATTTTCTTTTTTTTGGTTGTTTTTTTGGTGGAGCTACTGGCTTCCACTAATTGCTCATGAACATTATTTGTAATCACTCTTTTTTTCCTATAGGTTCTTCGAAAATCTGATATACCTTGGCCATGCCTCTTTCATATGCAACCCTATACTGCCTTTATCATACATGGTGAAATTAATCTGCATATGTAAGGCTTAAGCAAAGTACCATCCATCCTAATTTAGGATGTAAGATGATCTGAGAATATATAAATAGTTTCTTCATAGCAGTGAATTTTTTATGAGATCATTTTGAAAACCATTTATAAGTGTTAAATCTGTCTGATTATTATGTTTTAATAGTTTTTCCCTTTTGTTTTAATTTAAATCTTAGGAAGCACTAACTTTAATTGAGCAAGTTGAAGCTGAACAAAGTGAATTGTATCAGAGTCTCAAAGAATCCATGAACAGCAAGAAAAAAAGCAGGACTCCTCCTCCTCCTATATTACTTTCTAGATCACATTGCTCCATGATATTTAAACCAGCCCCGTTCTCTTCAGATATTCAGGTAATGCTTTTCATGATGATTACATAAGAAATAATACAACAATACACAATAAAGCAAAAGTTGTTTCAAGAGTGCTGTTTTCTCTGTTGTTCTTGAGAAGATTATGTTATTCTGACTTAATTAAGTATGCTTTTTCCCAACTCTGAGTCAATTGTGACTCACTGTTTTGATCTTCACATATGCATGAAACTTTCATCATTTCATGCATCATGTTCCTTGGCGTTTTTCTTGTATAACACTTATTAATTCTACTTTTCAAAAGCTTGTTCTCTCATGTAGAGGCTGATGTACTCTTAGTTACCCTCTGAAGAGATGTGAGGCTGTTGCATCATGTGACGTGAAAAAGTACCACACCGAAGCCTCTGTTAATGAAGTGCTGAAATTCCATACTTCAGGTGGAAAAATCTACCTTCTGTTGAACACGTAGAACCACTGAACTACTTAGATCATAAGGGATTTTAGTCCAATGTTCTGCTCAAAGTAGGGTTGGCAGTGAGATTAGACCAGGTTGCTCAGGGTCAGTCAGTTCTGAAAATCTTGAAGGATGGAGGCTGAACAGATTCTCTGCACAACCTATTCAAATAAGGCAACCCCTTTTCTGACAACACGTTTTTCCTTATGTACCTCTGAGTCTCTCTTGCTCTGGTTTAGGTCTATTGTTTTTTATCCTCCCGCCATGCACTACTGTGAAAAACCTGGCTACATCTTCTTCATCCCTTGATTGCAGGCACTCCAAAGGTCCCCTGAAGCGACCACTTCTCCAGGATGAATAAGCTTGGCTCTTTTAGCCTGTTCTTATAGGGCTAGTGCTTCATATCCCAGCCATCTTGATGGTTCTCTGCTGTTATCACATTTGTTAGACAAATGTTGTTCAACATTTCTAGTTAGAATGATGGGGGGAAGGAGGGAAAATGGCTGTGGAGTCTAGATGTAGTCTAATGACTGAGCAGAGGGAGATAATCATGCTCATCAATCTCCTATCAATACAATTCAGGATGCTTTTGGGCTGCTTTACTGCTACGGCATACCGTAGCACTGACTCATGTTTGACTTGCTGTCTAACGTGACCCTAAGGTCCTTTTAGTGCTACTCCCCAGCCCATCAGTACCCAGCGACTATCTTTCCAAATGATTCTTCCTTCCCAGGTGCAAGACTTTGCATTTGTTAAATTTCATTACGTTCCTGTTGGCCCATTTCTCTGGGCTTTTTAGGTCCCTCTGAATAGCAATCCTGCACTCAAAGATAACAACTGTTTCCCTTAATTTGGTATCATCTGCAAACCTGGTGAGTGTATGCTCACTTTTTTTCCTCTGGTCATTTGTAGAGATACTCAACAGGGCAGGTTCCAGGATAGTCCCCTGCAGTGGTCCACTTGTTACCACTGTGAGTATGAACAATTAACAACCACTCTCAGTCTGACCTTCTAACCATTGTTTTACCCATTTTTTTGCTCATGCACCCATACTGTACCATCCTAACTTGGATATAAGAAGACTGGCAGACAGTGTTGATAAAAGTCCTTTGCTAAGTCAAGTTAAAAGGCATCTAGTCTTCTTCCCTTCTCTGCAAATGAAGTAATTTTGTTGCAGAGGCTAATCATGGTGGTCTGCCATGGTAACTCCATGTTGACTGTTCCAAATCACCTTTTTCGTATGTCCAGAAAGGGTTCAAACAGGCTAAAGCATGAAATACTCACTAGCTGCAGTTTACTTGAGAGAGAAATTTTCATAGGGATTTTTCAAGCTTCTTCAAAATAATGATGTGTATAAAACCAGTTCCAACTCAAATCTTATTAATAGTGGTATGAATATTTCTGTGAACAATTGTTTTATAACTTGCAGTTTAATCATTGAATTTGAAATTAATTAGGGGAAAGTTCTTCCTTTTTATCCCTAATGAACATAATATTAAAACCCACATTCTTTAAAGCCTAGTAGTTCACCTGTTTTAGTGTTAATACTTGATTTTGTTCAATACAGGAGAGTGAGTATAACCTATTGGGCCACCAGATGGTGCAATATGATTGTTATTCTTATAATTTGAGTCCAGATATTCTAGATATTTTTTTTTCTGCAGATACTCAGCTGTTTAGCAGACGTGAAAGATACTTTTTATGAAGAACTTATTAACTGGAAATAGATACTTGGAATTTAATTAGGCATATATAGTTCCTGTACTAGAGCCATAGCACTTCTAAAATTTCCTGATTTTAAAGTTGCTTGTTTGGTGAAACTAATCTCTATTTCAATATCTCCTCCTAAAAAAAGCAGTCAGGATTCATTGCAAGATGTGTCAAGTGTATTACAAGAAAAATGAAAATTTTAGCTGTACATAATTTTTATATAACAAAATATTACCTCATCTGCCAAGCCTCAGCAAAGCTGAAAGCAAATAGACTTAGTACAGCTTTTAGTAGAAGTTTAATGTAAGAGAACCTCATCAGATGCACAACTTACTGAAATCCATCTGCCCAGTTCTGCAGAGATGAAATAAAAATTAGTTTCTATGTTTGATCTCACTGGACATGACTGAGCACTGCTCCAGAAAATATTCCTATTGCCTGCTCTTAAGATCTGTCCTTAAGTAGTTTGCTGAATCAGAAAGTGATGTCAACTTCAGAAGAATGACGTTGCAAGGATCAAATAAGTGATCTAGATAAGTCTAAATCTACAGGATGACCTATAAAGTTTATGCTTTGGAATGGGTTTGAGTGTAGGGTTACTCAAGGTAGGAGATAGGATAATGTAGAATCATCTCTTTTTATCGCCGATGTCGTATATCTAATTTTCCAGCTAAATCAAGTTTCTAGTGCAGTTAAACTATACATATTTATAACTATTTTTATTTTTCAGAGACTGTTTTCTTAGTACATTCTACATTAGGCAAAAGTTAGAAATACTGTCTACTCATTTTGTTCTCATTTTCTTCACAGGTTTCGTGGTACAGTATTTTGGGCTCTGTAGCAGGAGGAAGCAATATGAAAGTAAGGTTAAATAACAATAAACTTCCCAATGCAGGAGAAGAGGTAAGACAGAGTGAAAACTCCTTTAGGTCATTCTCTCATCTTTAAAAAACACAACACAACTTGTAAAATGTATACATCTGACATTTTCTTAGCAAGGTAACCGGCCAAGCTTTTGCAAAACCTGTTAATCTTTATTTTAAACAATTGAAATTTTGCTGGATTGAAGGCATACCAGCCCCCCCCCCAAAAGTTCTAGGAACTTTTTTTGAATAATGAAATGAATGATTCAAAAGCTTTATGTTAGACAAGTCTCTGTCCCTTCTGTTATACCTCTGTTTTTTCAGTGATATCTAAGAAATACCAAAGAAAAAAGGAAGTATGCAATGTTTTTAGAGAGTGTGCCCCAGACACATCCTTTTTCCAGGGATTAAAAAAAATAATTCTAAGCAGATATAAATATTATTCTTAATTGTGTAACTTCTATCAGCTATTTTGTCTATGAAAGATTTTACCTTAATTCTGGTGTCATGATAATATAACTCCTTCAATAACTTTCACGTTCAGACAGGATTGACTTCTAGGCTCATGCTCTTTTTTTCATGCTGTGATCATGTGGTATCATCCTACACATATTTGATTACTTATTACTGATCATGCCTGTACTTGTTTACATAATTTCTTCTTTTTTTTGTTTTTATTTCCTAAGTGTATTTTGGTTTTTTTTTTTTTTGTTTTCTATTAATGTAGTTTTTGCCTTTGGATCATACTGATGCTCCTGCATAAACTAAAGTGTTCTGTTTTTCACTCACTTATGTATGCTATTGCATCCTCTGCCTGAATGACAACCATGATCTATCCAAGAAAGGGGGGAAAAAAAGCTTCAGTGCATCCTCTTCAGCAAGTTTTTCTGTAGCCTCAGACCTGAGCAATCATTTTGATAGCTGGAAATCTTCTTCATGAGGAGTTCTGTTCTTTGAAGGGCAGGTCTCTGTTTTGCATTGTGACAGAAGAATGATCTCAACCTCTTCTGCTCAATGTTTCGCACATTCCTGATTTTGTGAGCAAGCTCTATAGACTTGTCTTTGGTGATGGAGAGAAAATCTTTTCTTTTCTGTCTGTTCCCCCTATCTCCTCCCCCAAAAGGAAAGTGTATAAAAAGAGAAGGTAGTATAAGCTACTGGCAACAGAAGCATTGATGTTATTCTTGGTATTTGTATTATCAAATCCAGAGAATCAAGCTTCCTGCAATTTCCAGTGAGCTAGTTTCATATATTATCCTGTTCCAGATGAATTGTTTAATTGGAGACTTTCACCTCACTGCTAGCTGTACTTCCTGTGAAATTGCCCCAGTCCATCCAAGCCACCGGCTGTCTTAGCTCTGGCAGGCACGAAAGGTGCACAGACCTGAGGTTAACCATATGCCTCAGCAATGGAACTTCTGGATGCTTCAGGATATGCTTTTGCAAGTGATGATCCTCAGTCAAAGTCACTATCTGCCTGCTCCGTGGAAAAGGTTTAGAATTCTGGATGGTGCAATGATCTACCAGATTATGAACATGAGAGAAGGTTGCTCTAGAGGGATACTACAGACTGTTTTATGTTAATTTCTAGTCTGCTGGCTTAGGATTCAGCTACAGCATTTGAATGGATTTCTGTTGCTCACCAATCTCCTTAGGAATGCCAGATAGTATTTGAATAAAAGGACTGTGTTGATGCCACATTACAATGATCTCATTTCTCCTGTTGTTCTCGAGTCACTCTGTCTGTTGTTTCAAGACCCTAAAACTTTTCTCTGTGTAAGTTGTCCTAGTTGGGGAGAGGGGAAAATAGAAAAGCCTGTTAGAAATGAGCCATGATGTTAAAGTGCAGGCGAACAATTATTTGAAGGAAAAATGAAGAGAGGATCTTGAAAATATATTGCTTGTTTCACAAACTCTGAAGTCCTGTTAATGATGCTGAGAGGACCTGAGACATCCTCTGCCCTATCTAAAATATATATGTGGCACATATGGAGAAGAGCCATATGCTCTTTCTCTTGAAGCACAGCTCAGGGCTAGAATGTTTTCAGCTCAGTGACTGTAAGCATGCACACTCACAGTGGGAATGTGCAAATGGACAAAAACATCTTTGGGAAACTCTAGGCCCTGGTACTTAACTGTTCTCCTAGGTGATGTGCTCTGTATACTCAACTGCATTCTGTTTCTCCCTGTCATTTGTTTCCTCATTGTCTTCAAGAACCTAGTGTTACTTGGAAACATGTCGTGTCTGTTAATTTAGGTTGTACTTTGATTGTATTCAAAAGACCATTAAATATTTAACAATAAAAGTTTAGAATTTGAGATTTATTTTTCATATGTACAGTGGGTGTAACTTGAAACTATTTTTATTGATAGATACCAGCTGATGGGAAAAGCCTCTTGGAAATAAAAGGTTTAGATCCCAATGAGAAGTACATATTTGCAGTTGCAGCATATTCTTCTGATGGAAAACTTATTGGTGATGCCATTGGGGAAATGACTAAGCCAATCCTTGCTTATCCACCTCTTTCCATTACTACTGTTCGAGCCTATCTAACTCAGGTAGGGTTCAGTCTTTGATCACAAACACATACTTTAATTTGGTTGTAATTACTTGTTTTCACTGATAGATCTAAAACTTCTTCTGGTAAAACCTCCAGATTTTCTTGTCAAAAGCTTGATAAGCAGAAATAAAAATCTTAACATAAAACCTGGTAATTTGAGTAACTCAATTCTTCATTCAAAATGAAAATTGCAATTTAAGGGGAAAGGTCTCAGCTAGCTTTCTTGTTCTTGTTTTTCAGTCTGTATTTAACTTCCTTCTTCTTTGTTAAAATTTAATTTTTCATTTTTGTGATTGAAACCAAGTGCTAGAAAACATCCTATTAGTCATTACAGTGTGGGAAGAAAAAATGTGATTGAACTTTCCAGGTATCAAATCTAACCATTTTCATACTGAAATTATTTTGTAGAGTCAGACTACAAAGGCTCTCTCACACCTTTATCATAATTTTCTGTGTTCTTAATAAAACAAATTTAAACCAGATCATGTAATGGAGAAAAGCAAAATTGTCTAGCCTAGCCATGTTCTAGTCATTGTCAGATCAGGAACAGAACTGTCAGCAACAGTTAAAAGATTTACTCTGGAAGATTTTAGGAAGAGGTATCCCTGTGATTTTATATCTATTTGTGCTGATCTGTTTTCATCCCATTATCCAGAATAGCAAGGCATTCTGCAGTATGAGCAAAATTAAAACAAATTTAGATGAAATAACATGCTCTCCAAAACTGCAGGATAATACCTGCATTCAACAAAGGGCTGTTAGATCCTCGGTTAATAGTCAAGAAACTCTTTTGCCTGATCTGATACCAATTCTGAAGGCAAACCTAATATAAGTAGAATCAGATTGCTACTACATGTGTTTATGTGTTTTACTCAAATATATCAGAATATTCTTATAGAAATTGTAAATTTGCATGGTAAGAGGGAGTTTTAAAACCTGGCTTTATCCTATAATCATATGAGTGGTTATTTGATGAATGTGTAAACTTGTTAATTTTACTTTTTTTTTTGTAGGTTGCCTATCAGACTGGCAACTATACATTAGCCAGAGAAGCATTTTCACCAATCTGGAATTATTTTGTTTCCAATTCTCCACCGCCTGCCAATGCAGCTGTTATTTCTGCAAGTAGTAATTTGACTATATCTGAGAACAGGTAACTGGCAAAAACAAAAATGAAAATAATAGTTAATTATAGATGTGTGCATTTTATTTTAAGGAGTATCAGGCTGTGAAATTTTGTTCAGACTTGAGATATGAAAAACATTCTGGGGAAAAAAAAAACGTGTTAAATGTGTTATAAAAATGTAGTGTTTTATAATTAGCAGAGGATTTTTGTTATTTATGGAACTGCTAGCATTTACACACCTAATTCTTTATAGTGATTGTTTTCTTAGGATAATTGGGAAACATTTATAAAGTGGCTATTAATTCTACGTGATGCATTTTCATATGCAAAATATGTAAAGTGCACTGGGTTCTTGATTTTCCCATTAAGGGAATGGTAGAGTTCAGAAATTGTGATAATTTTGGCAAGAACATGAAAAAAATTGGGTAAATGCTTGCTAATTTTCTTTTAAGGTGACTGTATAAATATGCCAATAATCTTTGAATATACCAAAGTGCTTTAGAAAAGACATTAAATTAATTAATTTATAAATGAAATGTTCAACCAAAATATAGGTTTTTCATGATGACGAGACCCAGCTGAAAATTTGGCAGTTACATTCACTGAAATTCAGTAGATCCTAATTAAGAAATAAATAAAAACTTAATTAATTCTCAGATAAGAGAGACTTGCATGCAATAACAGAAATGAAATATTGTAATAAATATAATGGTTTTAAATGTTAGTCGGCTGCTTATAATTTGCTAATGAGTTAACATCCAGTATAACTGAACACAAACCCTCATCTTCACTTGTTTGGAAATCTTTTTAGACTAATTCTTTCATTAGGAAAGTTTTGGCCAGCTTGTGGAGTTAGGTATGGAAAAATTTTGCAGCCTCTCTTTTCATTTTGACAGACTGGCTTGTTTTTGAAACCATAATGTCGAAAACCTTCTTTCATATCCATTAATAGTTTCAAGAATTAACGAAGAAATAAAGAAAATAAAGGCCTTTGTTTCAAGAAATAGATATTTGGGGGATTCCCTAAAATTTTGCTCATAATACTTCCATTTCTGCTATACAGACTGAATAACTGGTAACCAGCTATTCTGAGGCATAGAACGTAGCTAGCGTTTTCTCTATAGTGTTTTGACATGCGTTCATCAGAGCCCATGGTTTTCTCATGGTAATGCTGTTTGGATGCAAGTAGGCTTGCATCCATAGGCTCGTATATGCTTTGACTCCTGTGAGAAGAGAAAGTCATGTGTCTGAGCATACTTGTTATTTGGGGCTTGGCCAGACCACTGGCGGGTATCCTGTCTGTCCTTCAGGTGCCACCATGGATCTGATACTAGGCATACAAATTCACCAAGGGTCTTGACGTTACACGCCGTGAGAGCGTCTGGGATTTACAGGCAGCCTGTGCACTGCATTGATGCTGGCAGATAATGGCTAGACATCGTATTTCATGGCTATGTGGATGTTTTAAATCTGTCCCTGGCCTAGGCACACAAGGAATGCAAGTCTGGTCATGAAGCTTTTTTTTTTTTCTACCCCACTTGTTTTTCATTTATCTTTTTTACCAATCAATTTTTTTTTTAAACACATACAGCTCTTCAAATGAAGAAAAGCTTTAATAGGTGTGGAAAGCAGTTTCAGGGATGTTACTTTTCTGACAGCTACATCCAAGCCTGAGTTTCTTTACAATTAATAGAGAAGATTTTCAAAGTGGTACACCTGAAATAAGACAATTTCAGTTTTACTGATCTAAGCTAAGAAATTAGATGGACTAGCTGGAAAATACATAGGACTTAAAGAGGCAGTAGAGGGAGCTGAAAGGAAAGGAAACCTGTTTCCAGCTAGAAGCCCTGTTGATATCTTGGTAATGTTAAGTATGTGAATGTGTCTATTTGATCTTTCTTCTTGAGTTTCAGTCTCTTCTAGGAAATACAGTCAAAGAGAAGGAGGAATTTACTTCTTATACTGCAAAATCGTAGGATTTTTTTCTGTAACAAAAGTATTCAAAAGATATAACAAGGACAAATGCCTCCCTACTGCCAGGGAAGAAAAAAAGAAAAACAAAAAAGCAGGCAGAAGAAAAGAGATTCTTTTGAGACTTGTAACACAAGGCACCAGTGATGAAAAGGAGTCTGTTACTAACACTTAGTAATGCACTTCACAACTACATGTGTCATTGACAGAATACAGACAAACATTGTGTGAGACGGTTAAAAAATAAGTTGTAGTACCCCAAGTTTTCAAAGAAACTTCCAAGTAAGTTTCACTGAATTAGATGAAACAGCTAAGGAAAAGCTGTCTTAGGATAGTAGAAGGTAGACAACAATTTGAAGTCTTATCCGTTTTTTTTTTTTTTAATTTTTTTAGGCTAGAAATTTTAAGCAGTTTTTTCAGTTTTATTTATAACTCTTATATCCAGAAGTAGTTACAATAACTCTTTTTTTCCCCATAATTTTAAAATTAAAGACTGCATTTTAATGGAACACAGTTTCAAGCATGCAATATCTGAATCATCATTAACATGCTTTTACCCTTATTTTGTGTATTTATTTTGTAGGTTACGTTACGAAGCTGTATCTCAGGCTTCTCCTATCACCTTGCACCTCTTCCTGAGGAATATATTTGTTGTGTGTGACATTAATGTCATGGAAGGAGCACTCTTCTGTGATGCCATCTGTTCCAATGAGATACTTTATAAAGAACAAGTATGTGTGGCTTAAAGTAATATACTGGATTTGATTTTACTTTTTGATCAGCTTTATTTTAGCATTGCAAGATAAATGTTGCAATGTACTAATCCTGTTTACAGACTACTTCATTTTCTGTGAGTCATCTGGTCTCCCTTGCTGAAGTATTTTAGTAGCTGTTGGTTATTTTGTGTCCTGGTGGGAAGATGGTTTCTAAATTACTTATTGCTTAATCCAAAGCCCACTGACTGCAACTGAGCAAGGCTTTTCCTTGATTTCAGTGGTGGTAGACTGTAATTTAAGAAAGAAATATAATCATTGTTATTTTTGTCCTACTGAAGTGCACCTTGGATTTTTAATTTTAAACATTTCTGCTCTCTCTCTCTATATATATGCATTGATGTTGAACTTCTAACAGCGTTTCATAGTTTTAATATCCTAACCTTTTATCTTATTTCAGACTTTCTCATAGTATAATGGCATGTTAATGATACAAAACCCTTTCTTTTTTGTTTGGATAGTCAAGTTTTGTCTTCTGTATTATATTCCTATTCTACCCTTCCTTTGCTGAAGTACTTGTCTCATAAAAACACGAGCAGTTGGTTACTCAGTGACTTTACTGATCTGCTCACACATGCAAGGACTGCAGCAGATAACTGGAAGGGATAAGAATGAATCATTATCCTCCCCATACCTACTCAAAAAGGTTAGCATGTGAAACTTCCATTCCACACAGATTGAGCTTGTTAACCAGGTTTTATAAATTATATGGGCGAATTCAGAGGGCAAAATTTTGTTAAGAACAATCATTTCCCTTAGAATCATTAATGTTGTTGTGTATGTTTATATTTCTAACAAGTGTCAATGTAAACTAATTTTTAAGCTTTTATCTTACTTGCTGCTTACACTGCTTTGTAAACTGCAAGAACATCTAACATCTGTCTTCTTTCAAAAGAATTAATAACCTGAATTAATATTGTATCAGAATGTGGCTTCATTTTACAGGTTGCTAGATTAGCAGAATGTGAAAGAATGACTGTAGCAATTGAACTTAGCAATTGGTTGAATGATCCAAGTTACACCCTGCAGTCTGTTGTACAGTGTTATGGTCTCCTTGCTCCAATTATTTATCACAAGATTTCTTCAGTGCCAGTAGCTCAGGTGAGTGCCTTTTAAGACTAAGTAGCTGGCATCCAAGTCCTACAGTTACAGTGATTCAAATCAAACTTAAAATGGAATCTCCAGTGGGACAGCTAAATATCTGGGCTTTGATTTCGTAGTAGCTGCTGAAAGAAAAGCTTTTTATGGTCTTACCTGCTCCCAGTACATATATGTTCAATGTAAGGTGCACAGATTCTGCTCTCAGATATGCTAAAGTAACTGCAGAATCTTGTTTCTTCAGGATGATTTGTTGGTATTTTAAAACTATACAATAATCTACACTGTAACTTCGACTTGAATGCTATTTGCAGATGGCAATTTTGAGGAAAGAAAAGCAGCATTTGCCTATGGCTTTTTTTTTTAATGTTTGCTTCATATAAAATTTTCTTTTTTAAAAAAAGAAGGTGATTCAGTGTCTTGATAATATAGTCTTTAGTTTTCAGGCATGTGCTCCTTCCCAGAAGTGAGCACCTTCTCTTTGGAAACAGAGCACCTGAATCCTTTCCTGACATTGCTGAAGGAGCAGAGGTGGCTTTTTAGTTTTGGTAGTACAGTAGAAACATGCAAGTTTTTTCCCCCTAATGAGGTAGTTTTGTCAGGGAGCAGCAGTAAGAGGATGTTTGCTCTGTGAGGAAGGATGAGGTGACTGCATTGCAGGCACAGATCAGCAGCATCTGAATTTGGCAGACAGAGCAGGGTGCTGGCAAGAGGATCCACTGAGAGTCCAGAGAAATTGAAGTTATTTGGCTGGCTTAGGGTCCATCTAGGAGAAAAAGTCAGGAGCTGCAGGAGTTGGAGCCAAACACTGGAGATAAAGCTACAACACAGGTCCAAGTTCCATCCTGGAGATGGAACTGGAGACCAGCAGACCAACACCGCAGCTCAAGCAGGGACTGGAGGCTTGTGTCTGAGCTTAATTGGGACTTCTGGGACCCTGGGCAGAAGGTGTGAGTGGACACCCCAAGTGGGGCTGCTCAGGGAATGACTACTGGGGCACTCAGGACCCTGAGAAGTTTCTAGGGGTGTTTAGAAAAAAAATTTTAAAATCCATTTACATAAAGGCACAGCTAGCCACTGTGGAAGTGGTTCCTGCTTCAGATTTCCTAATGAAAGGGAAAAATAATTTGGTCTTTTCATGTCTGACAGACAAAAATGGGGGAAAGAAGTCTTTTATTGTTAGAGCATATTGGAAACATTTTTCTTCCATTTTAAATTCTGACCAGCTCAATATATTTTTAAGCAGTCCTCTATTAAGCATATGTCATCTCACTGAATTAAGCATACTTTTGATTTCATGTTAATTAAATAAGCAAAAATATCCATCATGTATCTGTAATTTAATATTTCTGATTTTATATGAACATGTCATTTGTTCCAAAGGGCTGTGGTTGAAATCTTGACACCATTAAATTCAATGGAAATTTTATTATTGGGTTTTGTAGAGCTAGCATTTCATCCTATCTGTTAGATTTCAAAGTGTTTCTAAAGTTCACCATCAAATGCAATAGCCTGTACAGAGGTACAAGCTTGTACCAAATTTTGTTTTAACCCTTTTATTTCTAGATCCTCATTAAGTGCTTGGCTGTCCTTCAAGAAATTCCAAGTACTACTTTGCAGAGGAGGGAGCCAGGATGCTACGAGAGTATTCAGCATATGATAGCCTGTAGTGCATTTTATACAGCAAAGGTATGGTGTGCATTATTGTGCTTATAACTTAAAGATACAGGTCTTGTTATTAAGAGAAAAAAAATACTTAGTAAGCTGGCCTTCAAAGTGATATCTGAAAGAACTGGTACTCTTAAATAGTAAAGGTGTAGAAATGTTTATTTGTATCTTTGTATCACTGCATTTTATGTAATAATGACCTAGTGACTTTAAATAGCATGGTGATTTTTCTATTTCTCTACAGAAGATAGACTGTGGCTATTAGTCCATGACACAAGACCTGTATTTTGTATCATCAAATGTAAAAATACACAGAAAGCAGTACTATTTTCAAAGACTTATATGCAAAATATAAATTTTAAAGTTTATTTACTGCAAGTAGGCCATATTTGTAGTTTTAATCATATCAGCATATGTGACTTATTTGGTAATTAGAGAGACTTCATACTGTTTACTCCCACATGCTGGCAGTAACATAAACATAGTGACTTTTAGCCATAATACCTATCTGTAGATCACATTTATGATTTGAATACTCTATTTAGTAAGATAAGAAGAAATATGGTACTGGAGGATTATTTTCCTCAGGTACAGAAACCTGCTAAAGTACTCACCCTGTTAAATGTATGATGCTGAAAAAGTCAGCTTTCCTCTGCTGTGAGTAGAGAGCTCATGCTGAAGCACTTTAAAGTATTCCACTGTGTTGGTGACCCCTCACCCTGGTCTTTATAGGAGCTGGATCTCTGTGCTTACCTGACAAGACCAGATCAGTGTCAAATATCCTTAAAAGTGCACTGCAAGAAGATCCAGTTTTCATTCTTTCTGTTAAGATGAGCATTTAAAGCCTTAGTGTTGTCACTTTCTTTGTATTAAATGATTATTTCATGGCTGTGAGGGAAGCATCAGAGCATGGTGAGGGCCAGGATGCCAGGAGCTGAGGGCAATGCCATGGCTGGCAGGGCAGCACCTGACAGTCAGGCTCAACCAGGAGTCTAGATTATCAGGTGAGTTTGTGGTCATGAGGGAGGTCTGAACTGAAGCTGGGAAGTCAGTCCACAGATCAGGATCAAGTGTGGTGAGGGAGGGGTCGCTAGGGTCACACATGGCCCAGTAGGCTGGTTTGTCATGATGGGAGCAGTATGAGGTGAAGCTGAGGAGTCAGTCGATGTAGCAATAGTCAATACCTGATGTCCAGACCAGTGGATCCATTGCCAGACTAGGTGTGGGTTGGAGCACACTGGAGACCAACACTCCTGCCATACAGGGGAGCTGGCAGGGACTGTAGGCTCAGAGCAGAGCTGAAAGGGAGCTCCTGGCCCCAGGGAGGCAGTGCGGAGGTGGAGGCTGCCAAGGCCAATACAGCCTATTTAAGGAACCTTGAAACCTTGATACAGTGTTTATTGTTGGATTCCCCAGCTTAATAACTGCCTGCGTGTACTGCTGATTTTTTTTTTCCTTAGAGATGGCATTTCAACAGAACAGCATACAGAATGAGTGAATTCTAATGCTTCTCATTAATCCATGGTATATGGTTTTCTGTTGAGTTACTGTTAAGCCATTTATCCTAAAGTATTTGTCCTAAAGCATTCATTTATCCTAAAGCAATCTATGCACTTATGTTGTACCCCAAACCCAAACATCCTGATGTGAAGTTACCTTGCATATAGTAGAAGCACTTTGGCCTTTAGAGCTCTATTTAAAGAAGATAAAGCCATTTAAAAACATTCCCTACACTGTTCATTTATAAATTTTATAATTTAAAAAATAAATTTCACTGCTCCTTTCACAAATACAGGTGGGATTTCCAAATGTGCACTTGATACCAGAGAGGTAAATGAGGATCATTTAGTTACCCTTTTTATTCTTTGATAGCAATACTGCCTGAGAACAGGGAGAATGTCAATCACAGCAATAGATAGTTCTGGCTAAATCTTTTGATTCTCTGAGGGATAGGTTAAGCAGGAATAGAATGCATAGATAAGATATCTGCAATTCCAATTATTTTTGCAGGTCTTTCTTTAGTCCTGGGGGGTTTTTTTGGGGTTTTTTTTGGTTTTGGGTGGGTTTTTTTTTAAATAAAAGGAAACTTAAGTATTGAGTAATTAATTTCTATTTATAATGTTAATGCATTTTGACAATTGTAAGTAGACAATAATGAAACTTTACATGTTATACAAAACAAGCATGTATAATGGATGATTTTTTAATAGGTACTACGTTCATGGAAAGAATATGAACTAGCAGTAATTATCATTAACTATGGGAAAAAATTGTTGGATACCTCACCAACAACCTCAGCCTACCTGTCAGGAGCAATGAAAATGGAAAGAAAACACACTGACAAAGAAGTTAAAGTAACTGCTCTGCTTTTTACATTTTCTTTTCATTAAATACTGCATTCTATTATTTTGAAGACGACATTTATTAACTTTCTGGTTTAGAAGTGATTATATAGAATAAAAGTTTCCTTATAGAGTAACAGGCCCTGAAGTACAACTGAGAGGCTTCTATTTAATCATGGCCATCCTTGTTAAGATGAGTTGCAGATTGCAGTGGGTACAGGGTCTCATCTTCTTGAGCTGGAGAGGGGTTAGCAATCACAGAATCACAGAGTCACA
>VZTU01027634.1:0-31087 GCA_013400835.1 Zapornia atra | reverse complement strand
CCGCCCCAATCCGGATGGCTCCCGGGCCACGGAGCAGACACGGGTGTGAGTGGCGAGGGCCGTGCCACCGGCGGGGCCAAGCAGCTCGGTTTCAGGGCTTCGGGTTTCAGGGTTTTAACCTCGACTTCTGGAAGAGAGAAAAATAAATTAAAAAAAAAAAAAAGGGGAATTTTGATTATCTGATTTGTTGCTGTTGCTATTCTGTATTGNGTGGGGGTGGGATGCGTGGGTGCGCACCCTCGGGGCGGAGTGGAGGATGTCAGCGCGGGGGGGGTGTGGAGATGCTCGTCGCCGGGGACGCCTCAAACGGGACCATCTCCCGGCCTTCGCTGCCAGTGGGAGAGAGGGAGACGGTCCCGTTTGAGGCGTCACCGGGGCAGTGGAGTCGGTGAGACGGTACTGTATGAGGCGGTCCCGGCATCTCTGTCCTCCCAGCAGCATCCCGGGCCTGGTGTGTATGTGTGTGTGTGGGGGATGCTGGCGGGTCTGTGATTTTGCCGCGCATCTAGGAAAGCTCCCAAATTAAAAAAACCAGAAAAATCGGGGGAAGGGCTGAAACAGGAGTTATTATCCAGAGGAGTACGGCAGAGCTGGGGGTGGCCTTTGGTGGCCTTGCGGTTACATGCAAAGGTTACATGCAAGTCCCTCCCCACCTTGAGAAAGTTGTGAAAAAGGGGGAATTGCTGGATTCCACCTTGTCCTCACTCAGTGCCATTAGTACCAGGTAACTGCCTTTTCGACTCGCTTGAAACTCTGTTTCTGCTGCTGCGATGTTACGGCTCCTCGGCGAGCCCCAGCGTTGGTCTGAAACAGCCATGTCTCGGCTATTAGTGTCTCCAGCTCACTTTCTGAACGGGATTGATAACCAATTACGCTTAACGCTGTTAAGTAGCAGCTTCCAGAAACAGAGTGGGTGAGGAGGCTGTGAAGGAGATAAGAGGAAATTGCCTTGTTCTTGGGCTGCCTCCCCAGGAGCACCTCGTCGCCTTCAGGTACGAAGCCTAGGCCACGCAGCTAGGCCGATGCTAGGAACAAGTCACTGTTCCTCAGGGGGCTAATCTTTCTGATAAATTACAAATAACTTTTATTTTAAACAACTGATACCTTTTATTTTTCATCTGATGGCAAATAAAGTCTGGTTGATGGGGGACAGCAGCACACAAGAAGTCTGTGAACTGGAGTAACATCTCCATCAACTTCTCCACAATTCCAGTAGCAGCAACCTCCAGCCAGGAGCAGCTGAAAACCAAAATAATACTGTGGCAAGCAGCAAAAAAATAGAGTAGCAGCTTGCAGAGCTCCCACTGTTTGCCACCTCTTTTAGCTTTACAACAACTGTTTCTGTAGGAGGTTACTTTTTCCACTGGTCAAGTCGGTGGCTCTCCCTTCGTCTCCTCCTGTGGGCTTCAGTGGCAGAATTGAGTGGGGCTGAAAAGCACATCGAAGAGGACAGAAACTGGCGATGTTGTGAAGTTCAGGTGTTCAACTGAAACACACCTGCACTCATCTAGTTACCCGGTTATCCCACTGGGAGCGTAGAAGCCTGTTCGTTAGGGTAATCTAATAATCGGTGTAGTAATTTTATCTTGAAAGTTGACATGGCTGTTTCTTCCCTGGAAATGCAGGCGTGATGTGGCGGGATGCCCTTTTCTCTTTGCTGCGGTGAGTGATAGCTTGAAGTTTAATTTTAAACATTTGCCACCCAGCAGGTTTTTCTCATGTTTGTGTAAATCTGGTGGGTTTGAAACCACACACATCCCTCTCCTGTTTTCAAGAGCAAGGGTGGGTGGATACCTTGGCCAGAGCACTGCTACAGGTGAAAGGATGGTGGTTGCACCTCTGCAGCTATGCTTGACTGTCCAGGGGGGGTGCTGACTCCAGCTTTCTCTGCTGCTCCCACACATGGCCAGCGAAAGGCAATCAGTCTTCGTAGGGAACAGCTCGAATAATTCATTGTTGCAGTTTTGCATAGCTGGGTGCTGGTAGACAAGGGGGGGGGCTGCAGAAATGGCATGCAACACTCATATACCATAATAATTGCATATTGCCACTGAAGTGACACCCAGCAGTCAATTCTTCAAGGAAAAAGGTTTCCCCATCACCCTAGGTAGCTGCTAAAGTGTTACATATCTTAAAAAAAGCCCCTAATCCTCCCGATAGTATGTCAGTATGGACAAATTACTGGTGATTCCTGAGCAGAGAGCTCCCTGGCTGTAACGGGAGGCTTTCTGCACATGAGCTGGGGTGTCAGAAACGAGCCTGGAACCCTCCCCTTTGCCTGCTAGGCCCTTCATATCAGGNTGCTGTGCAAACATATGGCTGGTGTTCCCTCAGTGGGGAGCCCCCAGCTGAGATCGCACCTGTAGTATAGTCAACAGTAAACATGACTAAAGAGAGTTAACCTACTTATGCGCACCGAGAGAGGGGAGTTTACACACTTTTATTTACTGCTACACCGCCGGACTGCGCTTCAGCATAAATTGGTTCAAGGTGCCTCGCTTCAGCAGCCGTACGGAGAACTGGCTCCTTAGTTATTCTGTAACTCAGAGGTGTGCAAAATTGCCACCTAACTGGGAATAAAATTATCATAAGCACAATTATGCCTGTGCTTGAAAGGACAAGGTCAGAAGAGAGAATCCAAAATGTCAACAAGACTAGTTCATGATGGATTGTCCCAGACAAAGCTGTCTGATGCTATACATCACAAAAAGTTAAAAGATGATGTAATTTATATGTTAGACTTATTGTCAATTCACACCAGAACCCGAGGAACGGCACAATCAGTTGTAGTACTTTTGGCCATATGGCACGTTTTGGGATGTGTGGTGAGGGTGGTTGGCAACACACGATTGTTATCTTCAGCGTGTCAGTAAAGCATTTTCTGAGCTGACAGTAGCTTTTGCGCTTGGCATCGATAATCCTAGGGGACCCTGAGTCAGCCTGCTTTCCCTGCCATGGCTTCACAACAACTTGCTCTCCTCTTGATATAGAAGGACTTTATGCCGTCTAAAGGGTCTCTGGGTTAGTCCTTTGCTCCAGAGCTTTGGCATAGCTGGTTGAAATCTCTCGGCCTGGTCCATCACAGTTGGGCTGGACTACTCAAATGCAATTCTAGGGTTGGACTAGGTGATCTCCAGAGGTCCCTTCCAAGCCCTACCCTTCTGTGGCTTTAATGTCTTCTACCAGCCCTCAGATGTTCCTTGCAGGGCTGCTTGTGCCCCTCCATCATTGTTTCTTTTTCTTACTGTCATCTTTTACATTAAACCAACACACTTACCAGTAAACATCCAATAAAATCTGTTCAACAGCCAGTGTTCATACATTACTTTGGAAGAGCACCTTATTCACTGCTTCTGCAAAAAGCACATACATTTAAAAATCCGCATGCTTTGGTTGTAAGGCTAGGAGACGAAGACCTCTCTCTTTGCTTTGCTGCCTATGCTGTCTCTTGCTTTAGTTGCCTGGTAAATTTCAGTTAAAAAGTCATAGTTATAACGTTGTTGGATTGTATTGACAAGGTCATTTTTTTTCTGTTGTCACCTAGAGCTTTGTGAATGAGAGCAAAGATCATGGCACTGAAGTTCCAGGCCGCAAGGAAACCCTGTTATGCCAGTATCATCAAGTCAAAAAGAGTTTGGGAAAAAACCCTCCATACAAACAGGTTGTATGTACTCAGCAAAGCAGCAGTGGGCATCTTTGAAGGTTCTCTCTTCCCTTCAAAACTTCCATTCGCTCACCCCTCTGAAAGCATGCGTGTGCCCTCGTTAACTGGGTGCAATGCCACCAGAGATGCACAAGCTGCATCTTCGCTTCCTAGCTGCTCTGTGCTGCTTCCAGAGTTACTGTCAGACACAGAGGCTGGACAGCAAAGCTCCCTGGAACAGGGGTGGAGGGGAAGGAACGGGGTGAAAAAGGAAGGAGAAGAGAAGATGGAGACACAGATTTGGGTTCACTTCTGAAAGCTGGAAGGGGGAGACAAAGTATGACTCGGCTGTCAGATTACATCTGAAAATGAAAAAGTAGTTAGGGATGGTTTGGCAAAGGAATTAGAGCTGTCTGAAGAAGGAACCTAGGCCTGAGGACTGGGAGAAGGATCCTGCTATCTGGGAGACAGAAGGAAATCTTACTGAGGGCACTCCAAGTAAGCAAGAAGCGGAGTGAAGAGCTGGAGTATCTAGGGCTGGGTGGGCAAAAGAGTTTTTGGACTTTCAGTCCATGCAGGGAAGATTGAGACACGGTATGAAAGCAAGCAGAAGCAGAATTTTCATCTGTGGTGAAAAAGGGAAAAGTCCAAGGAGTGGGGGACATTGAGAGGGGCTGGATGGAGTAAGGGCCAAGGCAGAACTAGCTCTTCCAGACATAGCTGAACTCTTTCAGCTTGATGCTGTATCTCCTGCAGACATGCTGAGAGTGGAGATTGTGGGCCATTTGGAAACGGTGTACCTTCAGATTGTAAGTGCACTGTTGACACAATGAGTAGCAATGATTGTCCCTCTTTTCCAGAAATGTCACTCTCCTGGACCTTGCACTGGACCATATTTATTGTCTCAGGTTGGACTGAGAAAGGCAAAACCAGAACTAGGGCTTTTTGATTTTAGCATAACTTGTTATTATAAAGAAATATATATATATATGTATATTTCTTTTTTTTCAGAGATGTGCAAAGATGGCAGCTGCATGCCAGGCATTAGGTGTGGAAGAATTGGTTCAATTGCTTAGGATAGCCACAAGCCCTCTTCACTCCCGTGTGTTTGCTGAAGGTAAAGAGAGAAGTTTAGGCCGGATACCCAGAAGGGGGCTGCAGCTCCGTGTTGCAATGCCTACATTTCTTTTGATACCATGCTTCCCAAGGGAATTCTAGGCCTGGAACTGGACTCCAGGTTATCGGAATGACACTCCTGATAAGCAGGCACCTTGGGAGGGGTGTGCTGGCTGGTCCTGCCCTGCTGATAGCAAATGGTAAGCAAAGGCAGCTGCTCTTCTCTTACCAAGAGTTGTGTTCTTCTCTTCAGGGGATAGTTTTGGAAAGTCAGAAGGAGGCAGTGAGGGTGAGGCTCCTCTCGCCTAACTTCAGATGTCTGCAATGCGAGGGCCGGTTCCGGTCAACGGGAGGCAGAGCTCATCTGCTGTGTCTGTGTCTGCTCTGGGATGAAATGCAGTGCCAAGGTAAGCAACATAGGCATAGCTCCCTACATCCTGGGTGCTAAAGTTAAGCAAAATGAACATGATGCCCCTGTTAAAAGGCTCGGCATTTCCATCGATAAACAACAAGGTCTGAAGATGCAAATTTTGAGCGTGGTGACCTCCAGGGACAATTCAGTGCCGAGCCGCATGCAGCTAGGAAGTTTAGGCAGTGTAGTTTTCCTTCGTCTCTGGCTCTGTTGACGTAAGGGATCAGAGCTCCTAGCTGTGTTTTCATTGTTCCATCAGGGTGGGTAAGTAGCCACAGGCTGCTCTTTCGAAAACCTCGAAGCGAAAAGTACGCCCGATTATTTCTGAATGATACTTCAATGCCGTGGGTTTTTTTGGTGTTTTTCTTCCTGTGGGGTTGATGTCTGGTGAGGCAGGAGGAATCTACCTCTCCTGCTATTAACTCATGTGAATGGGATCTTCCGACGTGTCTACCGAAAGGCAATGTTCACACGACTGAGATAGTTAAAGTGGATTTTGATGAGAGGTAAATGAAGGCATATGTATGCATATACATAGGAATATGTCTCCCACACCTGAGATGTTTTTCTCTATTAGCTATGGGTGAGATGTCTTTTCTGCTTGACTTTGCTGTCACTTCAGAACATTTTTGGGCAATGGGTCTGTGAGGCATACGGATAGGAAAAAAAAAAGAAAAAAGCCTTTTACAGCTAAATTAAGTGTTGGCATCTCTCACAGGACTTTATCACAATTTTTTCTCTCCTTAAATCTCCTACTCCTGGATTTATGTAATTAAATGACAGTCTCGGCTCTTGTGAAAAGTAAAAAATGCGGTTCCTATACATCATGATTCTAGAGGGATGCTTTAAAAAGTGATTTGAAGGTACCCTGAATGCGCAGCAACCAACAGAGAAATAAAATGAAAACCACATTTATTATTAGGAAAAAATCTTGAAAGTTTTAACCGTACTTGTCATTTTTAAAGTTGACTTATGATTTAGATTAGACATTAAGAACAGCTTTCTAACTTTCAGTTGGAAAGCACCAGAATAGATTGCCTGGAGTGGCAGTGGGAGGATTTTGAAAATAGATTGGACAAATGTCTGCCGGGAACGGTTCAGCTGCAGTCGATCCAGCCCAGTGCAAAAGGATGCGTAAGTGACCTCTAATTCTTCTGAGCTGCAGCACGCTACGCCCTCTGAAAGCTGAGAGTGTCCCCCTCCGTCGGCGCCAGCGCAGGAGCCCGGCCAGGTTACGGCGGTGGGCAGGCGCAGGCGGACAGGCTGCCATCCTCCCCGGGACGCGTGCGGCGGCGGGGAGCACCGAGCACTGACGGAAGGAAGGGCTGTCACGGCTGGGATTCGCACCCCGCCCTGCCTGACCTTTCCGCTTGACTCCTCCGAGCATATTTTTTTGGTTATAAGCAGCTCCTCTGGGCAGCCAGGAGCGAGGGAGAGAGTCACCTTCTCTGCAAACGTTATACATGAATAAACACCTTCCTAGGCTTACTTAACCCGAGTCCGCTGCGTGCCTGTTTCCCTGCTGACACGCCATTAGCATCTGAAGCATCTATATTTCCTGAATCGCAACAGAGATAACTTATCACTCCAGCTGCTTATCTCAGACCTGCCCCGTGGATCTGGTGGAAAGATTTTCCCTTTAGCAGGTAACAACAGGTGCCTGATACTCGCTTTGAAATGTTCCCCCCCTTTTTTTTTAAAAAAAAAGAAAAAAAGGATTCGGGATTCTCTCCCTGTACATTTTGCATCTCCCTTTCCATCTCTATGCCCATATAGCTCAGTTTATTATTATTGGACCTCTGGCCTATATCTTGCTGGCAGTGATATCAATTCCATGCAATATATGCCCTGGGAAGTTTCGGACGCGTTAGGAGCATCCTTGCATTACTGCTGTCAGGAGTGTGCCATTTAGAAAGTGGACCGTGAGGGGATTAGGTACAAACTCAGGAAACTCTTCTGGAAGCTGCAGGACTGTAGGAGTAGAGGGACAATTGTCCATCTAATTGTCATTTTTGTGTCTCTTTTTTTCCCCTTAACAAAGACTCTGGATATCAAGTCAACACATACAATGCTACGCATAGCTTCACTTTGTGAGAATGGCAGAGGCAAAGTGCCCATAGCAGCTACCGCCATGGCCTTGGAGAGCAGGAGGGTGGGACTGGAGAGGAGCCTGCCCAGGAGACATCCCTTTGTGGCCCCTTTTTCAGGGAGTCTTACTCCACTCCTGCAGCGGCCAGGTGCAGCATCACTGTGACAAGCAGCTTGTCCATCACCTTTCTTTGCAAACATGGTAGACTGAAGTGTCCTTCTTGTCCCCACTGCAGCCTGGAGCCACCAGTGAGCCCCAACATGCTTGGGGCTGCACGTAGGTGGGCTTGCTGATGTATTAATCTCCACAGAGCCTGGCCCCAAAAAGGTGTTACCCCTTTCAGGGGTTGCTCATGTAAGTTACTGACTCAGCCTCGTTCCCCATGTGTATGGGCACCTCAACAGACTTCACTGGGACTTGTTAGTGGAGATACTGGTTTAGAAATGTTACAACTTTTTCTAGTGTTTTTTTAGGTAAGAAAATAGACACACGCAAAGGGAGGAAGATCAGGGCAAGAAGCAGAACTTCATTCTTACTATACTGAGTACTGCTGTGGTGGTTTGACCCTGGTTGGAGGCCAGATGCCCACCAAAGCCACTCTATCGCTCCCCTTTTCAGCTGTACAGGGGAGAAGATATATATTGAGAGGCTTAGGAGTCGAGATGCAAACAGGGAGAGACAATTAGTGTCATGGGCAAAACCGACTCAACACAGAATAAAGGAAAGAAAACTCTAATTTATTACACTGCACACACTGTGAAGCCAGAGTTGGGTAATGAGAAGTGAGACCAGATCTTAAAGCAACCCCCCCTCCCATGGCTGCGGGGGGACACCCACTCCACCATGGGTTTCTTCACAGGCTGCAGGGGAATCTTTCTCTCCAGCACCTGGGGCACCTCCTCCTCGCTTCTTCTCTGGCCTTGGTGTCTGCACAGTTTCTTACATCTTCTCACTCCCTTTTCTGGTGGCATGCTAGTGGCAGCTGCTATTGTTTTATTTCTTCTTAAATGTGGTTCCCAGAGGCACTGTGACCATCACCGATTGTCTCGGCCTTGGTCAGCAATGACTCCGGCCTTGAGCTGACTGGTGTTTGTTCTCTGGGGTCTGCAGAGAGCTTCTGGCTGCTTCTTGCAGAAGCCACCCCTGCAGCCACCCCTTCTCCACCAGAACCCCACCACGCAAAACCACAACAACTGCTAACCCCAAATCATGTGCTTTGTCATGCCACGAAATCTTACCCAAAGCGGTGGAAAGGAGAGCGTAACTAACCATGGAGTTGAGATTCATTGGCTGGAATTTTATTGTGAGAAACGAGGAGCATGATAGACACACTGGTGCTATCACCTTTAGATATGTTCCTTGATGCTTTTCATCATAAGAGGCTGCTTCCTCTTGCTTATATAGTTTTGCCATCTGTCTTGATTTGAATGTTTCAGTGCTCGATGTTTTCATCCAGATCAAGATCCAGGAGACAAGTGAAAATATAAGCAGCCCATCTTTCATTTCAAACAAAGAGCTAGAGTTTGCAAAGTTGCAAAGTTTGCCATGGAAGCCTTGCAAATGCAATGAGAAAGCTAAACCACCTCAACTGCAGGTGCCTGCTTTTACTGCTATTTGGGAAAAAAAAAAATCATGATTTTACAGCTAATCTATGAAGCTTTTTTGTATGTGGCCTGATTTGTACCTTCTTAATGCTCAGGGCTGGCAGCATTGTTTATTGTTTTGCCAAACTTATAACAATGAAAGAGCTTTTTTTTTTTTCCCAGCTAGTCTCTGACTCGAGGCAAACTATCCTGGAAGCAGCCAGTTTTGTGGTTCAGTCATTTCAGTGAATGAAATTAAGGGAAAATGATGGATTTGGACATCCTAAAAATTACTGCAATGCATTTCATTGGGAAGATCTAGCACAACATGCTTTGGTACAGAAAGGACAGGGAAGTGCCTTTAACCAAACTCTGATATTTCTGAAAATGTCAGTTTACAGCTACTTGTTTAGCCTGGGCCAGATAAAGTCCTTGAAGGCCATGTGCACATTTAACATACTTCAGTCTGTCTCCTCACCTGGTCAGGACCAGATTGTGGATGGAGAAAGAGACCTGAAGTGAGTGGGTTGGAGGAGAATTTCCCAGCAACTTCTCCTTGTGGTAACTTCACATTTCTGTGTTTCTGGGTTAGGGGAAATGCCAGTAAGGGTCACTCTCTTGGGGCCTTACGTGTTTCATCTTATGGGACGAGACTAGAATATGGAGAGGTGTAAATGACCAGAAGTGTGGGAAGATGGAGGGTAGGGATTCGGACAAAGGAAAAGAGGAGAAAGGGAAAAGAACAGCATGAATGGGGCGAGATTAAGAGGATGAGGGCAGCATCAGGGCCTGAAGTAGGACAGAAGATGAGGCTGAAAAAGGGGATAGAGGGAGAGAGCCCAAAGGTCTTGCAGCTCCCTAAGGGACTTGGGCCAGGATCCAAGAGTGCCACCTCTCAGCATTCACTTTCTGACTTGCAAGTAGCAGTGGATGCACTACCCTTGGTCGTGCTCCCTTACATCTCTGGTGAACACTACTTAAACGATCACAGCCTGTTACTGCCATCATTTCAAGCAAGGAATGGTGCCACAGAGCTAATTGTGAGTGGAGGACTTCATTCTCCTACCCAGTGATACATTTATTTTAAAACAAGTAATAAAGTTTTCCTCCTCCTGAATTCCATCTGTCTGAGGGGTATGAAGGTTGGATAACTGAGCCTTCAAAAGTTACAGCGTGCCAGAATTAAGTTTCTTCTCCTGTGTGTATAATTTAAAATGTGCTTCTGTGGTCACATATCTGGCCCCAGTTGACTAAGATTGGACATCCAAAGTTGAGTGATCCTTTGTGAAGAGTTTGATCTAATGACCAAATGCTTTTTTTAAAGGTTTAAATTGCATCTGACAATGATAGATAATAACCACACATTGCGTGTGCATTATTTTAATCTGAAGCCTCCCTCATAATGTGGGTGGAACACTTCATTCATCATTGAAAATTAGCCCTCACCAGGGTAGGAAATCTGACCTGTTATTTCCCAGAGCACAGGCTCATTACACTCACTCTTCTGGCTGGAAGTGAAAGAAACTTCCTCTAGGCCCCCTCCAGTACCTGAATGGGCCTACAGGAGAGCTGGGGAGGGACTTTTTACAATGGCACGTAATGATAGGACAAAGGGTAATGGCTATGAACTGGAAGAGGGTAGATTTGGACGAGACATAAGGAAGAAATTCTTCCCTGTGAGGGCGGTGAGGCACCAGCACAAGCTGCCCAGAGAAGCTGTGGCTGCCCTCTCCCTGGCAGTGTTCAAGGCCAGGTTGGTTGGGGCTTTGGGCAGCCTGGGCTAGTGGAGAGTGTCCTTAGCCATGGCAGGGGGTTGGAACTAGATGCTCTTTGAGGTCCTTCCAGCCCAAACCAGTCTGTGATACTATGAAACCATCACCTCTTTATTTTCTTGGGGAAAATAGAGAACAGCACTGTCAATGCAATGTTGAATTACCCTCACCGGGTACCCCAAAACTTTTCTGCATAGATGAGCCATGGACACCAGTTAAAGTTATATTGTTCCCTGTCATGATGGCTGGAGCTAACTCTGACCTTCCTGGCCCTTTGAGACATGAGGTTCCTGGAACAGGCCAGAGAAGTTTCTGATGGCCCAATTTGTCCATGCAAATGGGCACAGAGCAGCTGCAGCAAGTCTTGTAGCCAGGGCCCTGGTTTGACTTTTGCTTTCCTCCTCCTTCCCAATCGCTTTTCAATCAAGCTCCAAAATGACAATTTGAGGTGGGTAGAGTGAGAGCAACGCTTGGGAACAGAGGTTTATTATTTTTCTGGCCTCATATGCTTCATAATTTTCACTGAGGGCACAGCAAAGGCAGAAGTCTTGGTTGCACGCTGAATATTCAACAGACTGTTCTGCATCTACTAATTCTTAAATAGAGACCAGCCATTGCTGCACTAAGGAAAACTAGGTTTGTCAGTCCATTCACATTTTAAAAATAACCTGATAAATCTGCATTCTCTCCATCCTACCTATAGCCCCGCTACCTCCGTCTTTGCACCGCGTAAGCCCCAGGTTACCCGCGTTCCTGCGGTGCATGCAGAGCACATGGTGATCCCTTCAATTTTAATGAAGAGCATTTCTAAAATTAATTACCTAGAAACAAATATTAAATGACTGTTCCGTATAACATAGGAAGAAGAATTACTGTGGAGGAATGAAGGCTGTTCTGAGCGTTGCTGCTGTGCTCTGGAATGCGGCCCCCCACGTCCTCCCCCGGCCCCTCGCCCCAGTGGAAATGTAATAGTGGCGATCGCTATGCTACGCTCCTCTCAAGCTTTAGATGTCTGCCTAATTTCCAGCGGGTGGATGATGCTGGTGATTAGATGTGCCCTGAATTAAGCACGTCTGTAAGGTGGGGTTTCTACTTTTTTTTCTGAATTGAGACCTCCGCTTGTGTTACACCATGGTTGGTGGTGACTTCAGTGAGCTCTGGATGCAACTGGAGGGACCCAGATCTCCCCAGCAATCCAGCCCCATGCTCCCTCACAGGCTTTGCAGAGACGCTGCCTGAACCTGATCGCTCTGACTCTGGAAGAATTCTTGTTCCTCTCCAGTAATTCTTCAGCATGCTGTTTAGGGTTTGAAGCTATAAAAAGCTAAATAGTAAGTCAGTGTTAAACATAACATTTTAACTGTTTCCAATGTTTTGGTGGTTTGTTGTTGTTTTTTTTTTTCTCTCCTCCTTTTAGTAAAATACCCCTGTAAAACAAAAAGCAGCTCACTTTAAAATGCTTAAGCAGGCAAAACAAAGTTTATTGTCTTTTACCCTGATGTTTTATACATCATGGTGGGGATGGTATGTGTGAATCTAAAAAAAAAAAAAAAGAAAGAAAGAAGGGACCAGAAAAGAAAAATCGCGAGCTGTACGCTGACAGGTGTAAATGGGCTTAGATAACAAGGATTATATTCCAAAATCTAATATGAAGATGGGTTATATCTAGCCCTTGCCAAAAGTTTAAAAAAAAAAAAGGAAATCTGATCAGCGTGGCAGGCAGCTGAGTTTGACCCAAAGACTTATGGAATAAAGTGCCATTTGCATCCTTTTTCTTTTCTGCTGTCTCAAAGCAGTAATAAATAGTGCAATAGGAAAGAAGTGGCAGTGGAATGCTTCGTTTTAAAACTTTTTTGCATTAACCTCTTTTCAAAAGGAATAAAATAAGAAACTGAAGGTAAACAGTTCTGTTTAATATATAAAAAGCATCTAAAATAAGCTTTATGTTTTTATGTATATGTATTTATACCTCTTTGATGACAGCAAAATACATGAGGATGAAGGAGACATCTTCATTTTTTCCCTATGCATTTTCTATGCATCTTTTTTTTTTCTCCTGAGGTACCCTGGTGTCTGAAATCAGTTGCAATACACATGATGCAGGGATTTACTGTGATACACAGTTTTACCAAATAAGAGAGTAAATAGGAGACTTTACCTACACTAAATGAAACCTAAATATTATATTATGTAGTGAAGAAAACAGCAGCCCCAACCAGGATGATAGGCATGCATGGAGGTGGCTGGATGTCCTGCTGGCTGAGACTCCTGTGGGCAGGGGTCAGGAATGCCAGAAGTTGTCAGAAAGAAGCGGAGCACCAAAAATACATGAAAGGTGGAAGACCCACCCTTAGTGAAGGTCATGGGATCTATCTATCTATCTATCTATCTATCTATCTATCTATCTATCTATCTATCTATTGCTACTAATTTGCAGGAAGGAGAGGCTTCATCTGGCCAAAAGAGCCAACACTCATGACTGATGCCTTTGAATAAATCTTTGAATGGAGCCTAGTATGTCCACAGCTACGAGCTAGTGTATCGGTCTACTTACCATGCTTCAGTTCATATGTAAAATGACAAAAAAGTGTGTTCTTAAGGACACTCACAGGCTGTACAATGCGGCACTGAAGCTTTTATTGCATTGATTCAACTCCTTTCTGCAGGTTATGTAAAGTAATCTTTCTGTATCTCGTGGAATTTGCATCCTGGGAGTGATTGATACTCTAAGTGTGATGAAGCTGACTTCCATCCCCTACCACACAGGTGTGTGATGAATCCTGGTTTGAGGTGTGCTATTATTTACTGCCAAGGTTATTTCATAAATTCACTTTCACACTTCTAATTCAGACCTGCATGCTTTCTGTGAGGAGAGCTCTTATTAAGTCATCATTTCTCAAGGAAACTAAACCAAACTAAAAGGCACCAGTATTATATTGGTTTTATTCTGCTCCATAAACGTGTGAAGCATTGTTTTATTATACATTAAAAGTGTGATTATGTGTGATGATGTCTTTGGATCATGGCAATGGATGAGTGCCACTTTTCACTGCTAGCTTTAATCTGGGTGTACATCACTTTTAGTTTTCTAGGAGATTTGTTAACGGGATTGTGAAAACATATAACACAGGAACTGGAGGGGGGGGGGGTAATTACCTAAAACTGCCCAAGAGGTTGGTACTAACTTTAGGACTATCTGAATATTGGTATATGTGTATCACTCAGCATTAAAAAGCCAACCCTCCCATGCAGCAATTATTTTCCATTCTAAGGACAGGGAAACATCAAAGCTTCTTGGAGACCACATGCTATTGCTGCTGGCTATTCAGTGGCAACCAATGGATCGCCTTCTGTTGCTTGACAGCAGAAAAAGTGTTTTTGGTTTGTCAGGCAGTTGCAGAATTCAGTGTATCATCTCACCTCTGTCAAGCATGAAAACGGGGCAGAACTTTCAGAAGCAGGAAAAATGTCTGGTCTTTTTTTAGCCTAGAAGCAGGTTAGAAAGGATGAGAACATGCTTGTTGGGTAGATGCAGTCATGAAATAGCTCTTTTTTTGCACATTACCCTTCAAGCTCAGCTTGGAATAGCCTGCCTACTTATTTGTTCTTGATTGATTTGGAGTCTTTTAGGCATTTGAAGAACAGAATCACCCCCATCTTTTTGTTCTCCGAGGTATAAATTATACAGTATAGTATTTTTTTTCCTTTTAAACCTTTATTTAGAGCACTCAGAATGGTTTGTGCCCTGAATCTGTACTCTGCAATAACTTCTGTTCCGGTGTTCTTGTTCCTCATGGGGCTGTCTCTGTCTACATGGCAGGGAGCTGGGCAACTCCGTGGCTCTGGCTGTGCTGTGTGAGCCACACACTCACTGTGTGGGCTCAAGACATGAAGTTCATAGGTACTTTTGTCTTTCTGATAAGTCTGGCCTTATTGACCATATTTTATCTCTTCTCTTGCTATGTTTTATGACATACATGTCCTGCCTCATAGGTATAACTTCCACACCATTTATATGGATGCTTAAGGCTCTTCCTTAAGTCATTGTCACAGTTTTACATACACACACACACACACACACACACACACAGAGAAATAATATAATCCCATTGCTTTAAAGGCCATGTTGGATGGGACTTTCAGCAACCTGGTCTGGTGGATCCTGTCCCTGCCCATGGCAAGGGGATTAGAACTAGACAGTCTTTGAGGTCCCTTCTAAACCAACTCAGTCTGTAATTCTGTAATTCTAAGATTTCAATTATCTACTCCTCTCTCTCCCTCTTTTCCTACACCCTCCTTCAGGAGTACCTCACCTTGAACGTATCTCATCTGTTTTCCCTACCACAATCAGACCGTTTTCTTTCTGTACAGGAAATGTATATTTTGAGCAGCTATGGTTCACTGGACATCTCTTCTCCAGAGTTACTGTGTGGGTAACCTCTGTAAAGAGTTTCTTTCTTTCAGCTTTAGCTCTCTCCTGGCCCACTTCAATTTGGCATTGGTCTTGTCTTTTCCAATAAACTAGGTTAACCATTTGTTCACTCCACCACTTCCCTTTCCCTCTCATAAATCTAACAGCCAGATGAGACATCTTTATACTTTTCTTGATGCAAATCTTGATACAAATCTTTATGGCTCAATTCTGTTATGCTTGGCTGCTTTGGAAAATGCTACCTGTGATGTTTGGAGTTGTCCTGGTTCTGGCCAGGACAGAGTTAACTTCCTCAAGCAGACAGCACAGGTGAGCTGAGTTAGCCTGATGGAGAACATGAGTACCACATAAAATGGTCCTTCACGTTAGGAGGGGATGTTGTGACATGATGTGGATGAGACAAGCCAAGCAAAGAATTTGTGGGGAGCAAAAAATATCATGACTGCAGAGGTGGGATAATACTGCTCCTTTCCCTCTGCCTCTCTGGTCTCCCTCGGTCTTTAGATGGTACATGCTTGTTTTTAGTCTTCCCATGAAATGGTGCCTTGCCCTCCTTACATGCTGTCTTCTTTGGTAGAGAGGTAACTCAGAAAGTCAAACAGCCAGAGGTACAAACGCATATCTTGCCTGGAGCTGTTAACAGGCTGTTTGAAATGTGCTGTGGGCTGCCCCAAAGTTTTTCACAAACAACACAACATTGCTTTGTTTTATTTTTTAAAGTAATTTGTTTGAAGCAGTGGTAGTGATAGAGCAGGCCAAGGAAGAACTTGGCTGGTGCTGGGGGCATATTCCACTGCTGCAGAGAGCTGGTGATGAGGCACGAGAAGCAGGGATGCCACCGAGAAGGGAAAGACATAAGCTGGAACTAATCAGCTCGCCTCTGCCACTGTTTCTTTTCCATTGAGGGAAACAAAATGAGATTTCCAAAATGACTTTGTCATGGTCCTCTAAGACCTGTATAATTAACTTTCCAGCCAATGAACGAACAATATTTTTTTCTCTTGGCCTTTACTTTTGTAGTTTATCACCCTGTGGTGTGCACATCTTTAGTTTCCACCTCCTTGAGAAGGAATCTACGAGTGTCTGAATGCCCATTTGTCCGGATGGCAGAGGCATTCAGTGCAGCTCTCCAAACTAATCTGTTTGCAGCACAGGAGCCTGAAGTGTGGAAGTGTTTGTGGTGTGAATCCAAACCAGCTTCTATTGCAATAAAGTATTGTGTTCTACTAAGTCAGAAGTAGCTTATTTTTCTCCTGGTTTGATGCAGATCTTGAACAGCTCTCCTACATCTGTCTTCAGAAAGGATAATTCAAATGGGTGATGAAGTAAGAAGTGGGGTCAGACGTTTTCTGTACAGGTAGTGGAAAATAACACAGAAAAATCAGTGCAAAGACCACTCATTCTGATGATGTGAACATAGCTAATTTACCATGTGTTTTACCCCTCTGAAAAAATGCATATGCGTGGCACTTACTTAGAATGGATGCTTGGCGTTGCTGTCAGAGTAAATCCATATACTTCCTTTATATTAGATCACTGCTTTATTTCAAGAGTTACATGCATACAGGATGACAGCAAGCTGATTTTCCAAATTACTCTGCTTTGTCACTGTTAGCTCCTGGCATTAGGCCATGCAGATACTCAGTTTTTGAGATGTGCTATGCCAGTTCCAGAGCTGTACCTCCAACTCTATCACCTTTCCGAAGGTCAGTTACGCTCCTACAGTAACTGGTACTTTACTTTTTTTTTTCTTTTTCTTTTTCATAAATAATAATTCTGTCTCAGTACAAAGAAATGAAACAACCCTCTCTCCCAAACATAGCGCTCTGTTGAAAAACCACTGAAAAATAACCAGCCTACAAAGGACGTGGGGCTTATTATTCCTCTCCGGTTTCTTGACTTCTGCTGATGCTCTCCATCACATGGATCCTATTAAATAAAAGGGATTTTTGAATAAAACACTTCTCTGAATCTCTTGCTTCTCAATGTGAGCTCATCGGCACGTCAGGAATCACCTATCACGGTAAGTATTTTCCAAGCAACAGAGTAGAAGGATTGGAAGTGCTGAGGAGGCAGAAGTACCATGGAGGGGAAAAATTGGCTTTCTGTTTTGCCAATACGTTCTCGGCTGCCAATTTCCAAATAGAACTGCAGACACTACACGGGAGTGGAAACTTTCAGATAGTGTCGCACAACTCTTAAGCTTCACTGCCACTGAAAATATAATTAGAGATCTGGTTATCCAGCTAGAGGTCAGGAAGCTAGAGTTAATTGCTAACCTGTTTATCCTACTCAAGGGATAAAGTGCATAAATGCAGCTGGAAACTGCTTAAAGCCTCAGAGACCTCTGCTGAAAGCCTGCTGCAGGCTTAAGGTAACAATTTTGAAAGTGCCTGAGGGGATGAAAAAATGTGGGATAGCCCATGGCCCCCAGTACGCCACCCGCACTGGCACAGCCAGCTCTGCACCGGCAGTCTGCAGAGGTCCTACTTTGGCCACGGCCCCAGCAGCAGATGCTTTCCCTCATCCCTCTCTGTTTGCCCAGGAAAAGTCCCTCTGTTAACCAAGACTCTGCTGGAAGGGGTAGATAGCCTAAGTGACTTAAGAGGGCGAGCTCCTTTAGAAAACCAGGCTTAGATACTCTTGAAAAAGGTGCCCAGGACTTTTGTTTAAGCGGCTGCGGTTTACAAGCCCCATCCTCCGAAGCCTCATGTGAATAGCCCTCACCCTTCAGCCTAGTGTGGCTGAAATAAATGCCTCTTCATGTGCCCCTTTCATGCTTCAATGGCAGGGACTAAAAGTCACTTGTTTCCTATCCTTTCAGCACCTGATTTCCTACATTAAAAGCCCCATGTCTATTTGTTCTGAGAAGGTGATGGAATCCCTTGTTCCTGTACAGTGCAGCCCGCTTTCAGCCAGAGAAGATTTCATTTTGTTACCCCTTGTTCTTATAAAAATATCTCCTGTGCATACATACAAAGACTTTGATTATCAAACCCACCTAATGCAGCCAAATCTGAACAGAACTTCCACGGGGCTAGGGAGAGTCACTCTACCACTCCCCAAAGGCAGTCTTCTTCCCAAGTATCTCCTCTCCCCTCTGGAATATTTCTGGACTACAGCACTTGAAAGAAGCCAGAAGAATTATTTTTGTATCAGGGAAATGTCATTTTATTTTTACTCTCCTCACACTGGAAAAAACCCATCCTTTCCTTATCAAAGTTCTCAGAGATGTTTTCCTCCATGGCAGGCTGAGCACAGTGTTTCTCTCCCCTTGTTTTCACCGCTGAAAAGCCATCAGCCCAGCTAAAGCTGCTCACTGGGGCTCCTTCAACGGCTATTAGGTGTTCTCAGAGGGAAACATGCTCTCTTCTGGGAGAGGTGTTCAGGAGAGGGCACGCGGGGGGCCTCCCAGTGCTCTGCCATGGGATGGATGGCGGGCCAGCTGGTGAGATGGATCTCACCTGAAAACCACAAAGATGAGGAGGGACTGCAAAGAGGAAAGGTTTGGATGGCTTAAGTGGTGGCCCTCCGCTGGAGCAGTGCTTCTGCCCCCCCCCACTCAGGGCTATAGGTATATGCCAAACTGTTGAGTACGGGCACGTTGACTCCAAAGAAAATTAAGAATGCGCTTTGGCCTTGTCCTCTCACTGGCACACTCGCCTAATACACTACCAGGGAGTGTATTATTGCCTGTTGCTTAATGCAAACATGATGGAGTAGTTGATTCATATTATTTAATAAGAAGATGACTGACTGTTCTGCATTGTCTGTTTGTGTCTTAGGAGCAGTAAAACGAATCCATTAACTTATTAACTTTTATTTTGAAATCTTTCATGGAACTGTCATGTTATTTTGATTTGAGTAAGCGATTCATCTTTTTTAACAACTATTTTTTTGGTCCAGGGAGACTTGTGTACTTCTGTTAATAGGTCAGAATTATGAGACGTATCACTCATGTTCAGAATCTTTTTGTAGTGTATAGCTTATTAATAATAGATTTGAATATCAAAAATAATGATATGCCGTTTCAGCATTTAATTTTTGGGAAACATTCAGAAGATTTCCCCCTTGTACTGGCACAGTCAGCGATGAAGATAGAGGGAGACGAACTGTACTGTAGGTGGGAGCAGAGACACTGCAGCAGCTAATGTGAGGTTGAGCTTTAAATTTTTATGACAATTCATAAACTATTTTTCTAGCTGAGACCCTGGCTAATCACAGCCTCTCCCTGACAATTTCCTTGTTCTGATTCTCATGGATTTAATAGTGTTCGTGGGGGGTGAGCTGGGTGAGATAGCTGGCTCTTGTAAGCTGCTTACGCTTGTGTACATTTTTCTTCAGGAATGTCATGTCTTCAGCAAGCTGTTTGCAGGCGAGTGATTTCTCTCCCCTTAATTCTTGTCTGTCTACTGGTTTTACTAGTGGAGGGTGGACATGTGGATTCAAAGTGATGGGTCAGAAGCCTTTACACTTGACAAAATTGTACTGGGGTGTTATCTTTTACATCTGGTATCTTTCCATGCCTCTTCCCTCATCGCTTTTCCACCCCTCCCACCCCACCACCTTGGGGTTCTCTCCACTGCTTGCCATAGTTTCCTTTTCAGATTTACTCCATGGGCACTGCCAAAACCCTTCTCATGTCCTATCCTGACTAAAGCTGTTTTTTCCTGGGTGCATCCATGTAGGAACAGCCCACACTGGGTGCCTCCTCACCTTGCCCTCCATCTAACATTCCTACCATGCAAGGAGAAAGATAAGACACTATAAATGTGGTTTAACTAGTCTGAAACTTTAAATTACTCAGCTTGCCAGCAACAGCTCTTACATTGCAGATGGGGACTCCTTTTCTAATCCCTTTCGCTGGAAGGGGGCTACTGGAAGCCTCCTAAATCACCGTGCTTCCCTTTGGAGAACAGAAGGGATCTCACTCCTCACTGCTGGAGCAGGGTTGCGTGACTCAAGGGCTTGTCTCTTCCAGTGTTAGACTGTTCACTTGGTCATTTGTGGCTCAATTTTTCCTTAAGCACACTTCCAGCTCTGCTTTATCCTGGAACCGGTGCCCTGTGAGGGAGTTTGATGTTGTACCCCTGGGGTTTGAAGTTGCTTTCTATGCTGTGTGCTAGGAAGATGGAGAAGATGGTGGAGCAGAACCTCATTTTGTAACCAAATTATCTTTTTCCCCTTGTGTGGTGGCAGTGACTTCTGCCTTTGGCAATGTGTGCCAGTATCACTGTTAGGATCATCCTTCTAGACGGTTGTCCATGTTAGGTCTTTCCCTTCCTGCTCACACCTTCAATCTCTCTGCCGCAGCCCTGCTACAGAATACAACTTTCTTCCTCCGTAAGACATGCAGCATCTCCAATCTCCTCCTGACTGCTGCTGCACCTCACTGTAGCCAGTCCTGTGCCATCAGTGCCAGCAGGCTGACAGTCCTGCTTGTGCATGAGCTGTCCTTTCTGAATCAGCTACTTCCATGTTGTCACCTCACCCCTGTGATCCACTCTCAATGCCATTTCATCTGAAAAGCCTGCAAAATTCTCCACCCACTCACAGCGAGTGAGTACAGGACCAGTAAATACTTAAAAAAAAATAGTCTTTTCTTTGGATATGCCTTTTAAAGCCTTTTGGATATAACCCTGACTGACTCAGTGCCATCCAGGGGCACCTCTCCAGCCCCAGTTCCTGCTGCTCTTCCCTGCATCCTTCTCTTTCTCCCATCATTCACGTCGGTTTATCGTACCCGTTAGCTGCAACCTGCGTCAAACCAGTGCTTTTCCTCTCCACATTGGTGACCTCCAACTACTTGATTCCAGTGGGTATGGACAGTCTCTGGTGATTCATGTTGTGGTGCTGGGAGGGAGCGTGGTCCTGCTGCCTCCACACAGCAACCCACTCACCAGAGATTAGGATACACCCACTCTTCAGCCAGATCCATTGTAGGGTTATTCAATGGTGGGAGCTGAATCAGCTGAAGTTCCTCTTAAAATGCCACAGAGAGGCATTGCCAGAACACGTCTGCTGGCCCTCTCACCTTCTGCCGTGCCAGGGTGAGCAGCCTTGCCGAGGGAGACCACTTTCACCCCAGGGTTCTGGCACGGCTGGCTGTCAAACTTGCACGGCCAAATAATTGTGTCCCCAGTGAACATCGTCGGTCCTGTCACTTCAGTGCTCCCACTTCCTCAGGAGAGTCATCTGCAATTCCAAACACCTCTTACTTGGGGCACAGGATTTTAGCCCACATGGAGGCTTAGTTAGGAGCAAAGTGCTTTAGTTGCACTGTCCTTTCAGCGAATTTATGCTCTGCTCCCACCGTGGAGCTTCAGGTTGGATAGCTGAGCTGCCTACATAGTATAAAACACACAAAGAACAATAACTCGAGGTATGTATAAAGCCCACATAATAAACCCAGCTGGCCATGAGGTAGCAAAGTGAATTTAAAGGCAGAGCAGAGCTTGTCCTTACATCTTTTTCCCCACCCGCTGCCCCTTTCCTCCCACCGCAGGTCTGCCGAATGCAGGCACTGCGCCCCGATGTGCTCGGTGCTTCCCCTCCCCATGTTTTACATATATTACATACGTGCCTTACAGTAGGGAGCAGCTTCGAAATTTTCATGTGGCTTACCTCACCCTCTCAACCAGGAATTTCATAAATAAATCACTGTCTTTCAAACCTTCTTTTTTTTCTTTGCAGGTTGCATCTGTCTGAAGCATGTGCGCTTCAATAAGTGTGCCTGACAGAGAAATTAAAAAGAAAAATCATCTCCCAAACAGAAACCGTAAGAGGCATGTTGAGCTAAACACTTGCTGCACATTATTACAAGGGGAATATGATTTGAGAAAGAGTGTTCAGCAAGTAAAGGTGACATTCTGTTTCCCTGAGCTCAGTGGGCCAGAACTTCACCTGGAGTAAATTGACAGAGAGTCATCAAAATCAATAGCTGATTTGCACTCACTGGGACCAGCCGTGCTGAATTTTAGCCATTGGTTATTGAAGGGCTTATTTTTTTATTTTTTTAATTTTCTTTTTCCCAAGGAACTAAATATTTCTTCATAGTATATTCTTGCTGTTGGGATTTATTCAGTTTTCTGTGAGTAATTCAAAGAGATTGTCCATTGAGACTGTTTTTCAGTAGAAATGTGGATTCTTAACTAAACAGAATTCTAGAAGCAAAACATATATGCTTTTCCTTGAAGAATCTGTCACGTAAATAGATGCTTATAAAAAAAAAAACCAACCAAAAAACCACAAGTTGTTTTTATTAAAATTGAAAAATTTCAGCTGAGTGTCACCCTGTGTTTGATCTGGAAGGGCTGTCACAATACCTGACGGGAAGTGTAGTTTGGGGATGTCCTCTGAATGCCGTATTTCCCGGCTTTGTGGCTGCACCGTGATCAGGACAGGAGCCTGTGGGTCTCCAGGAGATACAGCCAGGTCTGAGAGGCCAGCCCTCAGGGGAGTATGGCTGTGTGAGGTGCTGCTGTGCCCATGAGTCTTTCTTCTCTTGAATAATTTGGCTGTTTTCCCTTTAGCTGAAGGATCACTGGCTTGAGAAATCCCCTTCCCGCCGTCCAGATCCCACCCCACCCTATTGCATCTTCTTTTTCATGATCAGTTTTGAGGCGTGGGGAGTGATGGGAGGAAGAAGGAGGCAATCCCTTCCCCATCCCTCAGCCATCCTCAGAGGGACCCATCCTCACTCTTCTGTTGAGAGCTCTCTTCCTGAGGCCATTTGTGCTATGATTAAAGGTCCTGGTGAGACCCCACTTCTTCACAACCTACAAATACCTATCCACCGGAGAGCTGGAGATGTGCCAGATCCAGTGGGAATATCTGAGGAGCTCCTGGGAAGGAGTCATGGTGGTGGGAAGCGTGAAGTGGTTGAGGTGCCAGGGGTCCTGGTTGGGGGCTCTTCGATCACACATCTCTCAGCCACCTGGAGCTGTTCCCTCCCATCTGTGATCCCTGCCAGCCTGCCTCTGTGCAGGGGAGAGGAGGGAGCAGAGCCTGAGTGCAGTGATGTTCAGCTGCTCTTGGAGGAGCTCTGTACTTTTAGGGCTACGTATTGCCGTGGTGCCCACTGCCAGCCTTTGTGTAAGGAGTGATGGGCAGGTCTTCTTCCCGCTTCTAGAGGTCTTCTTCCCGTTTCCAGCTACTGTTGCCTTTTTGGTTCATTCAGCTGAGCAGTGCGTGTCTGCCAGACTGCAGGTCTAGTGCATCTCTGGGTGAATGATAAGCCTTTACACCGTTCCTGCTTTAATCTGAAAATGTCGCGGATCATCTGCGCCATGTTTATTTGCAGCGAGGCTGCTTTACTCCAGGGTCTTTAAACAGCAAACACTAAATCTGCCCTCTTGTTACAACCTTTGTTTGTTCCCAGAGAGGGTTAAAATGTCTCTCGTGGAAAGGGAAAATGGAGTTCATTTATTCCAAAATGCCATTTTGCTTGAATCCTGCAATAGGTTTGATTTTTCTATGTACAGTTTTATGTTTGGGTGTGAATGTGATGTGAGTACCTAAAGCGTACGTACAACCTTCCCTTTGTCTTGCCTGTGGACACACAGCATAGGATGCTCCTGGCCCACTCCTGGCTGGCCTCTGCATCCCGCTCTGCCTCTCACCTTGCTTCAGCTCTGTGTGTGAAAAACCATTCACTGCAAATGGCCTCGGGATCCGGAGAGAAACATCGCCTTTTACAGCGGGCATGTTCGTACTTAGATGGAGCTTTATTGCATTTTAATCTCTATATCCTTAAACCTATAAATATAGGCTAATGCTAAAATCAATTCTGAACTTTTTAACTCGATTTTAAGGCCATCTTTTTTTTTTCTTCCCCCTTTCCTTAACTGTATTGGGAGAAAAAAAATAAATAAAAAAATCCCCCAAACAAAAGTCTGTGTGGTAATTGTGCGCTGTAAGTTGCTGCACTCTTTTGCATAAAAGATTTTCCATATTACAGCAGGGGGCCTTCCCCTGGTATGTCAGTAAGGAGAAAATTCATTTCTTACATCCACCTGTCACTTGCCCTTTTATGATTGAACTGTACCTTGTCAGACAACCACAAAAATGACAGAAGCTTTTGCAACTGAATACATCTGATAATTGCGGTGTTTGGCTAAATTTAGGACCATGGCAGTTGATACTGCATTGTCCGATAGAGAAAGAAACCAAAATAAACAGCATGTAATCCTGTTTTACAGCCTGAGAGACTTTGGCAATTACCTTACATGATCTATCACCTTAAACAGTGTTTCTATTATGTTAGTCTTCTAGATTTTAAGGTTGGGTTTTTTAATTTTAAAGACTTCTTTTTTTAAATACAAACCAAGCTTCTGATCACTTCAAAGAAGCAGGTACACATGGGGTTGCCTTTTCAGCTTATGAATTTTGAGGTTGAAGTGATTCACCTTTGCAGAGTGCCTGTGAACCCCCAGGGTTCGCACATGCTTTGGGGCACAAGGGCTATGAGATCCTCCCGAGAAGCAAATTTGTTGTACCGGTACTGTAGGAAGTTATGGGAAAGTCAGGGAGGTTTTCCAAATGGAAATCCCCCTCCAGCATTTTTCTTTTATACCAGGGAAACAATGACTACGTGCTGTGTTTGGAAGCATCCTGTGCAAGTGGGTTCCAAGTGTTTGCATTAACCAAGAACATTGTATTTATTCAAATGAGCCCGACTCGGCGATTGATGAGTTTTAAAATCTAGGTGGGAGCCATACGGGCTAGATGACCTTTAAGGGTCTCTTCCAACCCAAATGATTCAGTGATTCTACGGTCTGCTCCAAAGCTGATTTGGATCAACAGAAAGAACTGACTGAGGTTCTTTTTTAAAGGGTGCCAGTTAAAAGCATGTCCCATTTTTTACTTTGGCCAAATTGTGCTGAAATTTGCACTCCTAAGAATATGGGAATAGTGTGAGAAGTGGAACTGTAGAATAGCTATGTGAACACACTCAAGATTTTGATGCATTGATCAAGACAATTTAAAGCAATATAAGCACTGTTAATCTGTAGCAATCATTACATGACTTGATTGTCCATAATCTAGCAAAACATACACCACCTGGGGGACCCTGCTCTGCACCTTGCCCAGGCAAAAGCTCCGGTGAGAGGCTTTCATCAGCTGCGCAGTGCTAAGGCTTTGGGAACTTCACCAGTCTATAGTCTAACACAAATCGATATAACTAATAGTATTAGACTGGTATTACAAACAAATAATTTTCTTCCAGAGCAGAAAAATCTTTCCATCAGATCATGAGAGCATACTGAAGTGAGAAATGATTTTATATGAAGTTCTTTCCAATGGTTATCATTCGTATATGTAGCTATTTAGGGTTTTCTGAGAGTAGTTTGCAGTTCTTCTTATTGATTTGATACGTTTTAATGTATTTTCATGACCTTTCAAAACATATTGTTAAAAATTCTATATTTACTTTGTTGCTGTGTAAAGACATTGATATAATTAATATTTAACCCACGTATCCCCAGAATGAATCCTCTCTTCCTCATCTGCATTGTACGCATAGCAGTCCAGAGCGCTGTCCCCTTCTTTTGCTATTGAACTAGAGGGGAACACCACCATCAAAGGGGGGTGCAGTAAAGAAAGACAGGGTGTCAGAGGTGGCAGGCACTGGTCACGTTGAAGGAAGGTGCTTAAAAATTGTTTTTCAAGATCCAGGTGTATTTTAATTTATTAGGATAAATAATATATATTAATATATGAGTTTATTCATTTATTAGGAAAACTGGGTCTGTAGGACAGTGAAAAGACATGTGTATTTGCTTAGGATGGAGGGGAAGAAAATTAATCCAGAGCCCATTGGGTGACTGATGGGGGTTTATCTGAGCTAAATTTGGTGGCATCAAGAAGGGATCTTGATGGCTTCAAGACATTAATGCCACTGGGACCTGGTGGGATGCTGAGGTTTTCACCACCCACACCCTCCCCCCACCCCCCCAGCTTTTTCAGCTTTTAGTTTCCTGGGAAAAGAAATGATGAAGTGGACGAAAATGTTAACTGAAAGAAATAGAGATCTTCAGTGCATTTGTCAGGATAAAGCTGCTAATGGGACTGTAGCTGTGATGAAAATTTTGACTTTAATAACGGCTGATGATAATATTATTAATACAGACGTTTCACACTTCATTTTTATTTCAGATGATATTTTAAAATATTTAAAATGGGCTTTAAAATATGGCTGTTATTAGGACTTATCTGATGTTATGCTGGATTGCCATGTCCTTTGGATGTAGTACGTACATAGAGGAGCTGTGGCATACACTCCATCAAATATTCTCCCTGGAATTCAATATGCAAATTATGGGACACTGAGATTTGAAGTATGATGTTTTCAGTGTAATGCGTGTAAAAATGATTGTGTTTGGGCTGATATGCGGCTTCCATGACGGAAGGACAGTACTTACTATTCCCATGTTCAGATTTTGCTGCCTCGGCACTGGAAGGCTGGGTGTGCCTCTGGTTTTTCAGGGGGCTTAGACCTCCTCCATGCACTGAGGAGGTCTCTTACCCAGTGTGCTATCGAGAAAAGGGCTGCAGCACAGGATGCGTCCTCATGACCAAATGCACGAGGGCTTTGCTGAACTGAAATTTTAACCTTGCCAGAGGTGACATACATTACAGAGCGAATTGATTCCCTCCCTTGTTTGCAGTTGTATGACAACATCTGTGTAAAGGAGCTATAGGCAAGGACTGAGTGTGTAGTCCCAGCACACTGCGATGAGCCTGTAGGGCTGCAGGAGATGGCGAACTGGGCTATGGAGCTGAGGGGAAGAGGTGCAGCAGGGACCAGGGATCCCAGCTCATCCTTGCAGCAGTGGCACTACATTTTCGCATTCCATGTGTTCATGGGCTTGGGAAGCTGTTGGGACCTTCACGATCAGTTCAAAGGGAGGGGAAGGCCCAGCTGAAATGGGCCTCATTGCAGCTTGTTGGCATGAAAGGGGTGACCAGCTGCTGTGGCTTTGGCAAGCTAAACTCAAATTCAGCATCTGTGTGTGAGAGTCACTTCGGCTTGTTGAGCAGGCAGCCTGAGTGGGGCAGATGGAGGGCACGTGTCTTACTGGAGGTCAGACAGTAGGTCATTAGCCTTACCAAGAAGAGATACTGGGACCTTTCATTTTCTCAAAACCATATGCTCTTCTCTTTTACATCCTCTGGGGCTGGCAGGCAGGTAGAAGACTCCTCCTTTCAGAGCAAAGGTGGCTGGTGACAGGGTAAATGCCACTACATCTTCCAGAGGTGTCTGGAAGTGGCACTGTCTGTGCCACTCACATGACAGACATGGGTCTGGGGAAGATGGAATCATTGGGAACAACCATCTAGCTTCTCTTCCAGCCCTGCTTGCAGTTCTTAGCCCAACACAGTTCGAACTCCACAGTGAGCTTTTCTGGAGGACTGGTTAAAGTCCGTGCATCAGTAAAACTAGTGGGCATCAGCCATGCTTCTGGAGATCCTGGGGGATGTGCAGGGGCAACCAGGAGATTCTGTACCATTAGATCCACAAATCTCTCAAATGTCTGGATGGACATAGTCTCTGCCCTTCTCTGGCTGACAGTCCCATTGCTGCAGTCATGGCACAGGGCAGCACCAGCAGATCGTTACCTACAATTTCTGCCTGAATAGGGAGAGGAGTTTCCCCTTTGAACCAAAACTTTGTGCCTTATGGGCCCAGTTCCTCACCACTTCATCTCCTTCAGGATCCTGATGAGTGCCCTCCTCCCGGTAACTTCCCTGCACACTGTCTCTGCTGCTATCACTCCTGTGCCCTCTGCAACCCCCTCAGTGCTGCCACCACTTATGGGCCTGCAAAGCCACTGGACCCCTGTGGGCTGATGGAGCTGGTGTAGTGACTGTCCCCAGCGCAGTGCCTGCAGAGACCTGAGCTGGGTCTGGAAGTGTTCCTGGCTTTGCTCAGAAACCCTCTGCAGACACACAACCTCCTGGCATGCCCCAGCTCAGGCAGCAGGCAGGAGTTGTTCACAGAGACAGCGTCAAGCGGGACTTTGTCCCGCGTCACAATGGGGTGTTGCACCTCTGAAGAAGCAGGAACCCTTTTGCCTCCTGAAAACTATCAGCAACTTTCCCTGAGAGGTTCGTATTTTACAGGAGTCATGTCAGCTTGCTGTCCTGATTATACGGCTGCTAGCCTAGTTCTGGGAAACGAGTGCATGAAAATGAGTGCAGAAAATGAGCCTTCTAATAAGGCTCAAAGACTTTGAACTTCCCCTATTGTCACCGTAGGTCTTCCCCTACTTGCTTAGCAGAGGGAGAACTATTCAGCTACAATCAAATAATGCAAATGACCTGAAGGAAATTCATCCTAGAGACACTTGCTGGATACACTGCTAATATGGTTTCCTCTCTTTCACTATTCAACCAGAATCTAGGATGACCTTTCCAATGAAACATAAAACCTACAATGTGCACCCTTACTAATGTATTCTAATGCAATTAGTTCATACAAAAGGCTTGTTAAATTTGCAGTATCTGCTTTCACCTTTACAATAATTGCTAGTGATCCCAAACCATAAGTGTGTGTCATTCTGCGAGGCTCCTGAACTGTAAATAAAATGGAAAGTTTATTGGATAACTCTCCTGCCTGTCTCCTCAACAGTCCTGCTTTTCTGACAGAGGCACTTGCATGAAGCCTACCAGAGACTTAAAATTGGCTTGAGAGAGGGGGTCAAAAGAAAAGATATAGGCTGTAGCAAGGTGTTAGGGTAGGAGTGATACTCCCAGTCTGTATGGCTGCAGACTGCTTTTTTTGGGGTGCAAGAGAGGGAATGCTCAGCTTTTGAGAAATACAGATGCTTACAACATTGCTGGGTAGTGGCTGCATTTGGCTGGGGAAATAAAGGAGGGCACTTCTCCCTTGGTCATGTTTATTGTGACACAATCCCTTCTAAATAGTTTTGTCACATGGAGGAACCCATGAATTATTATCTCCTTATATCTCTTGAATCATGAGGGAAAGTTGCTATCCCAAATAAATGCTCACTGTGCCACTAAGCTGCCACCTGCTTGAGCTCCAAGGGCTTTGAGAGGAATGCGACACTTGGGTGGGATGATGCCATGAGCAAGTCTGGTCCATTACCCAAGGCTAACTCATCAAGCTTGACAGGATAAAGCTGGTATCTCTGGCTGAGGCGATCCTGTCTGGCTGCTTGGTGGCAGAAAATCCACCCATAGCGGGCTGACTGCAAAGCACCCTGAGCACTTGGATGCTACAGAAGGGTTTGAGGCAACAATTCAGGCCTGTAAAATGAATGAAAGTGGCGTTAGTTTGGTGATCCTGCTCCACAATTTCTCTGCTTGGTGAATGTTGCCCAGAGTGTCAGAGACAGAAACAGGTATGATCTTGCACTTTTGCTCTGGATTGTTACTATTATATAGATTGCTGCTATTATTTTGGCAGACCTTATTTACCCTGAGGTCTCTTTTTCTCCTCAGAATAACCTCGCTACAAGCAGAGGGTCAGGTCAATGAGATGCGCTGAAACAATGATGCCTTTCCAGCCCCCCACTTTGGCATGTGAAGTCACAGGAAACGTGGGGGACAGAGATCAGGTCAAGGAGAAATAATTATTTTTTAAATCTGGTAACTTTATGTGCTCAGGTAGGGAGGAACCAGGGTCTTCCAGTGCCCTCCTGTGAGACTGAACTAACACAAACATGACTGGGAAGTTCTTTGGCACTTTCTGGAGCTAGAAAATCTGAGAGGAAGATGCCTAACTCCAGGAGACGACACTCACAAAGGATGTAAGGCCATGCGGATGGTTACTCTGTAGCTGGTACTCTTCTCCTAGCTAGAAAACTTTGTAAGGACAAATTTGGAGATTTTCTACGTTTGCCTAGGATTTCCAGCCACCTGGCACTAGCTACGCACCACTGCTAGGGCTGCAGGCGGGCTGTGGGCACAGTGTACGTAAGCACCCTGTGTGGCACAGGCTCGGGGAGTCCAACACCAGGCCAAGTGAGGCCTTGCAGGGTCCGAATCCTTCCAGGTGCACTGGAGACAGGCTTAGGTGCTCCTTGCCCAGCTGTTCTTTTTTGATCCAGATGCTGAAATTGCTCATGCTGCTGATGGTGAGTGTGCTGTGCAGCCAAAGATCTGCCCCCCACACAGCAGGGTACTCAGGGATTTTGGTAAGGCCGGGCTTGGCATTTCCGTTGGTGAAGCCATAAAAAGATTCACCTGTGGAGAACCACAGTCTCAAGTGGAGTCTGAAGCTGAGCTGAAATACTCTTAGACCTGGGCAGGTAGTTTTCTTAATGCTAGGCTTGTCCTGCTGCAGCTGTAGGAGCTGAGGAGCAGTTTTGTTGAGACAAGAGCTGACTCGGCATGCCCATTGTGTAAATCTTGCCCCTTCCCTTTGCATTTCCAGCAGGTTTGGTTGAAGAACAGGCAGATTACAGCTGATATCAAGGTATATGTTGGCTTTCTATCCCATTTATTTGTATAGGTTCTCAGTTACAGAGAAATAAATGAATCCAGTAAGCACACAAAGAAGAGTTTATCCTTCTTTGTTGTGAGCTTTTTACTATTCACATTCTCACGTGCCCTGTGTTTTTCAATGCAAAGCCTTCTCCTTACTGTCTAAACAGGGAAGTGCCTGTATTTATTTATTTTTTAGCATCAATATTTAACTGTGGGCAGTTCCTAATTATCTACTGCTAATTTAAAATGGGAAGATGAAGTCCTTGATTTGACAAACTGCCTTCTGAAGCCAAGGGCAAACGCTGCTGTGCAGGAACTGTGACCCGTACATGATAAGCAATACTTTTTTTCTTAGCATTTTCCCTAAGCGTAGTGTCTGCGGTGGTTGACTCAAAAATCCCTCCTCAAACATATCGTCAAACAGCAGTAACACCAAAGTGTTTGACTCAGCCTGCTTTGGTGGCTGTTATAAAAAGGGAGGGAGGAGCAGGTTTTTGGCAGGTATAAATGGGTGAAATCAGTGCAGCCACACAGCTGGGGATCCTGTCCTTCAGTGTGTGATGAGGAACCTAATGAGGTTCAAC
>VZTU01027631.1:3128-17965 GCA_013400835.1 Zapornia atra | reverse complement strand
TAAATATCCCCAGCTCCCTCAGTTGAAACAATGTAATGGAATTTTCCAGTAAATGACAAAACTCCTTGAAATTGTTATTACAACTTGTATAACAATATCAGAATATTGTATGCTCTACACTGAAAACTATGGAACTGTATTTCAGGAACACAATAGGTACAAAAAAATTATTCCCACATCAGGGTCATTAATAGATAATAAAATAGTGAAATCTACCCCAAACTTCAGCACCAAAGTCTCTCTGCTTCTTTCAAGGCTGAAGAACTGATAGACATCTCTTGTTTTAGAATACACTGTCAGATGCTGTTGAGAAAAAAAAATATCTCTGAAACCTAATCTACTATGAATAATTAGACATTTAAAGGCTGAATGAACTGGGTCTGTTCCACCTTGAGAAAAGAATACTAAGAGGGGATCTTATTAATGTTTAGAAATATCTTATGAGTGGAACACAGGGGAAAATAGCCAGCCTCTTTTCAATTTTCTGTGGAGACAGAACAAGGGGCAATGTCTCCAAGTTCAAACATAGGAAGTTCTACACCAATATGTGAAAGAACTCTTTTACAGTAAGGCAACAGGCTGCCCAGGTGGAGTTTTCTTCTCTGGAGATATTCAAGACCTGTCTGGATGCCTATCAATGCGATCTGTCCTAAGGAACCTGCTTTGGCAGGGAGGTTGGACCTGATGATCTCTGGAGGTCCCTTCCAACCCCTACAATTCTGTGATTCTGTGACATTTAAATGTGTGGCCTTCTTTTTCTGTGTTACAGGAATTAATACTCTTGTCTTCTATACCATTAGCACTATATGAATAACCTGTAATTTTATTGCTTTGTACAGTATTTTTGTCTTAAATTTCCATTGTGCTATAAGAGTACCCACATGCAAAGGTCTACTGCAGAATTTTCTGTTGAGATCCCCATCATCTAACAAAAAAAAATCTAAGACTTGCCAGTGGCTGGCATATACTGCTGCAAAAGAGAAATATAATGTGCTCTGGATTTCCTAATTTATAGTAAGCATTAGCTGGCTCTCTGAATTACAACAATCAGTCACAGTGTATCACTCTTAACGTCTTCAAACCAATTAGGGTTTAATGACTTATACAGAGTGGCATAAGTTCAATGGGAGGCAGCACCCTTTTCTGCCCTTTCCTACAAGCTAATTTATAGGGCTCCCCTTGTCAATGTACTGACATTCTAATAGTTCCTTACCTCTTCATGACTCTAATTTACCCCAATGGACCCTAATCCCTATCAAAATAGAGAATCATAAAGAAATGGTAATAACAGCATAATAAATGTCTAAAATAATAGATGTTAAAACATATCTTAGTAAGAGGAATAAATAGCCAAGACCATTGACAGTTGTCACTAGTGGATAAACTGTTACTACCAATGTGAAGTAATTGCTTTAACATCTAGTGGTAAATGGATTGGTAGAAAAACGTTTGTTGTTTTTTTTTTTTCAAATGCAGGAACATTCTGCTCCAGAGATAGTTCTTATAAATACATCAAATGAACATCCTTTTTTTCAGCAATTAGCCATTCAAAGAATGGCGAATTGCAGCAACGTTGTGCATGTTAGCCATTGTCCCCAAGAAATTATGACCAACGCCAACCCAACAGGGAACCCAGTCATACTGAAACACATGTTTGAGACATGAAACATAGACAGATTTCCATGGAGGTGGTTTAGCTCTCCCCATATGTTATTTGTAGTTTATATCTATGGTTTTAATAAGAAAGATACAGGGAAACAGAGTGGCAATTTTAATGCTGTGTAGAGCTCGCTCTTAGCTACACAAGGCTAAATCAGCTGCACTCCTAATAAAATGAAGCAGTTCTGTTCTGTGCAGGGTGCCTAGATAATGGTCACACACTAAAGTTTATTGAATTAATGGGTAGAGAAAAAAATCTTTACGCAGACATGACTTGTTCTTTAAAAAAAAAAATGTAAATTTTGGACAATGACCTTCAACAAATAGGAAAAAATTAATGATATTGACAAGTGTGACTCAAAGGATCCTAATCCCAAGGGGTACCACTCTGACCCTTTCTAAAGTTCTCAGGCTTCACAAACCTCTGCAACTACTGGCATAGCAATAAATTATATTTTGAAAGGCAACGAGTATCTGTCCAAACTCAGTAATAGAGATTTTTCCATGTGGTAGACAAGAAAAAACAGAATTATGTGTGTAAGTTTTCTCTATGATTTTCAGCAATAATACAAGCAGTATTAATGCAATTTCTGTTATTATTTTTGGCTTTGTTGGTGTATGTACAGAGAAATATAAGAAGGATCCATAAGGAAAACTGCTTTTCTCTACTTTCTTGCAAGTTCAGCAAAGTCACCTGGTTGTGCCCATGGGAGACCTGAATTGCAAGACGCAGTGGGTAACTATTTTCTTTTATTAAACTTTGCATGTCAGTTGATTAACTGTCTCACATTAGGAGGCAGAAAATTAATTCCATATGAACTTCTGACCTACCAAGTTTACCATAACAGAGGAAATATATTTGCTTGGATCTCTGAAGTTTTCACCTATAATGTATAAAGTGCTGTCCCTAGTAAAATCAGTATCAAAAATTCCAGTTTATTTCAAGGAGGAAAGGATTTCAGTCCTATGCTAATGCATGTCAATGTTTCTATAGAGATTTGAAGATGGAAATTATTTGAAATTCAGAATCTTCTGTAGCTTGCAAGGCATCTGACACAAAACATTTTAAAATCATTATTTTTTCTATGACAATTTTTTTACTTAATTTATTTTTAAACATTTACTTTAACCTTTTTTTCCATGGAAAATATACTTTATATCATCCATCTTTTTATAGATAGCAAAAATTACTTTAATGGAAAATTTAATTTTAAAATGTGCAGGAAAATTTATAGATTTTCCATAACCTGTATTATACACTGGGAATATTTTTATAATTCATAGAAAGTAAATTTCTTTGTGATACAGAATTGTTTGTGGTTTTTATTCCTCCCATTCTATAAATTCCTTTGCAAGTCATAAAAGTTACAGTTTATGGGTGATCAATTATATTTATGTATACTGAAGTGTGCATTAAGCTGCCAATTTCAACTAAGACCGAAATGCAACTATGTTGTCATAAGCCCATGATGCACCTAAGACCAGCCGCAAAATGATCTTAGCATCAATGATATTGAAAGATTTTAAGAACAGTTTTATCCAATAATATATATAAATATTTCATTAATTATATGTTCTTAAGGTGTATGTCTAAAAACAATCAGGTATAATTAATTACTTAGTGGCGTGTTTTTTTCTTTCCTTCAATAAAAATTTGAGTGAGATCCAAAACATTTGGATGAACATCAGAACTTATTATTCAGTGCTTGGCTTCAGCCAAATTACAGTGAAGTGTGGTTCCCAGATTCTCAATTCTTAGGAAAGTGTGAGATACCTCCTAATAACTTATTTTCAGAGCAACAGGGCATCATGACTATACTGACAGCAAAAAGGTATGCCTCAATATTCAGTACGTATGTTTGAATAACCGTGCAAAATCTTCTTATGGATTCTAGAGCAAAGAGATTTCTTTCTCTTGAAGACGTATGTGTTCATAATCCTCAGAAGAAGGGCTCATACTTGCCTACCAGTGCCTTGGCTTGGGTAGTCTGCTGGGAGTTACAGATCTTAGAATATTCTGAGTTGGAAGGGACCCATAAGCATCGTGCAGTCCAACTCCTGGTTCCACACAGGGCAAGCCAATTCAGAGCATAGGACTGAGGGCATTGTCCAGACGCTTCTTGAACTCAGTCAAGCTCAGTACTGTGACAACTTCCCTGAGAAGCCTGTTCCAGTGCTTGACCACCCTCTCAGTAAAGAACTTCTTCCTAATGTCCATCCTAAACCTTCCCTGTCTCAACTTCATGCTGTTCCCTTGGGTTCTATCACTGGTCACCAAAGAGAGGTGACTTACCCCTTAGCTCCTCCTTGTCAGGAAGCCATAGACCATGATGATGTTTCCCCTTAGCCTCCTTTTCTCCAGGCTGTACAAACTGAGGGACTTCAGCCTCCCTTCATAATTCTTCCCCTCCAGACCCTTCACCATCCTTGTTGCCCTCCTCTGAACAGTCTCCAATATTTTTGTGTCCCTCTGGTACTGTGGCACCCAAAACTGCACACAGTAACCAAGGTGAGGCTGACCCAGCACAGTGTAGAGAGGGACAATCACCTCCCTGGTGATGCCATGCTTGATGCACCCCAGGTTTAGTTTCACTTACCTTTGAACATCTATCATGTAGTCTACTACATCTGAAATAATATCCTAGGTGACATTAATTACCAATGAAGATAAACAGGAAGTTCTAGTAAGTAGTTGCTTAAATATTAGACAAATACCTCAGGAGGAGATGAGTCCTTCCCTGAAAGACACAGCGGCTTCTGGTACGTGATTACTCACATGGAGGTGTTCCAACTAAGTCTGCATTGCATCATTTTCACTTGTTTTGGAGAAACACTGTACTCTAAACACCACTAACTGATCCTTAAGGTTTATGCTAGGGTCTTAGGGATTTAAAAAAAAAAAAAAAAAGTAATGAACTTCAGGCTGAGGGGTCTTGTTTTGTTTTGATGGTTTTTTTTCTTTGTATTTCTTTTTTCTTTTCCTTTTTTTAAAAAACTTTGTGACCTACCAGGTAAGAGAATTAATATGTAGATCACATTTCTTTTTCTAAGGAGAGAGATATTTAATCATGGTTGAAATATCTTTTTATCTATAAGCTCTTAATTTTCTAAAATAAAATTAATCATTGATATACACTATATTTATTTAGGCAGCTATTTGTGCCTGTTTCCAGAAACTAACTTTTTTTTAAAAATCCAAAACCACTTAGAAAGGCTCCTAAATTACCTCAATGAGTAGTATTATGCATATAATTTTTTTATGCCTGATAAAACTAAGATTAGTGCACAAATAAATAATTAAGCTCTAAAATAATTTAGCTTTTTATGTACCTTTTAAAATAAAACAAATCAACTTAAAACTTACATTTTAAAACCTAAGGATGGCAGTAAGCTTGTAAGACAGTACAAAAAATCTGCTTTCAAATAACGTACATAAATGGAAAAAATAATCAGGAGAGGTGGTCATATATCTAGTGCTTGATTTTTCATTCTGTACTCTTATTTAACCATTTTAGAAATAATATATTTGTCCAGCTAAGGTAAGATATTTGTATTTCAGATGCATAAAATTAGGAAATATAAGTGCCACTTAAAGTATAGGGTTCTCCTGAGTTATCCTAAATTTCCCTAGCAATGGAATCTAAATGATAGTTTAGTATTTATCAGAAGGTAAAAATGTACTTCAGAAACATAACCAGTCAGTATCAATAAAAGTTGCTGGAAACTATTAATAGTTTCGTAAATTTTGGATATGTGAGATAAATTCTACAATCTTGAAAATGCACCAAGAATTCATTCCTTATGTTTGTGTTGGTGTGTATCTACAATTTCCACTAATATCTGCATGACTTCTTTATCCTTTTAGTTTAAAATTATCTCATAAAGCTATCGTGTATCTAGCAAACAGGAGATGTGAAAAAATAACTAGAAAGATTACCACATCAAAGATAGTATCTCCCAATTTTAAGAAGCATGCCAAATGCCATGACTTACAGTTATTATAATAACTTACAAGATAATTAAGGAATAAACGTAATATAGTAACAGAAAAAGGAAAGAAAAGAAAAGATACCTCCAGGTGAATATCAGTATTTTCTCTTTTGTGTTTTTATGTGGTTGATCTGGTGCTGAGGCAAGCAGATCACAGCTATCTAAAAGCTCTGTAGGAGTGGCCACAATAAGCAAACACTCCTAAAACTGGCTAGTAGTTTTTGTAATAGTAGAGAGTGTCTTTCCTACAGCCCATTAACAGTGTTTTTGCAGGTAATTCTGGAAACAAGAGGCCAATGTGTTTAAATGCTGTTACAGTCTCTGTCATTTAAAAAATAAATTTTGATTATTTTTTTAAAGGTGCAGAATTTTAGGCAACAGATTACGTAGATAGAGCAAAGAAAGCCAGGTGGAAATATTAAATACAGGGATATTTCTCAGTTCTAAGCAAGCTTTTTGATATTTGAGTTTTGAACATATAGAGTCTTACATTTTGAATTTTGTGGGTTTTCTGCTTCCTATCTTGGTATGGTGGAAAATAACTTGATATTGTTTAAAACACCTTCCATTGTTTAAAGTCCTGTAAAATACATGCAAAAATTCCTACCTAGATGCTTTCCTGGAATCATCAATCATTCTAGGAAGGAAAAGATTCCAATCAATCTCTTGCACTAAAAGAAAAGAGACTTGAGAGAATGACAGCAATGAACTTCAGAAGAAGGCTTGTTACCTGTCTTGGCTTAGACCCAGCCAGCGGCTGAGAACCATGCAGCCGCTCACTCACCCATCGCCCCATTGGGATGGGAAGAAGAACAGGAAGTCAAAGGCAAACTGCCAGGGTTGGAATAAGGACAGTTTACTGCAACAGCAAAGGAAATAGCAAGACTTACAACAGAACATACAGAACCGGTGATGCAGTTTCTCACAGAATCATACAACTCAGACCATACAGCTCAAATCCATCACAAAGCTAGACCGCCCCCAAGATGCAAGTCATGGAGCCATGCAGCCCCTTCCCAGCTCGGCTTTTATACTGAGCATGATGCCATATAGCATGGGATACCTCCTTAAGCTTGGGTCATCTGCCCTGGCTGCGTCCCACCCCACCTGTTGAAAATTAAGTCCAGAACATCAACAAAAGTGTCAATCAATGTATTTTTGCACCCCTGACCCTGCTGGCAAAAGGAGATAGGTTGCAAAAGTCTGACCTTGTTGAATAGGTCTGCTGGTTTGGGCTAGGATAGAGTTAATTTTCTTCACAGTAGCGAGGATGGGGATGGGTTTTGGATTTGTGCTGAAAAGTGTGTTGATAACACAGGGATGTTTTTGTTATTGCTGAGCAGTGAATCAAGGCTGTTTCTGCTTCTCATATCACCCAACCAGCAAATAGACTAGTAGTGCACAAGGAGTTATGAACAGACACAGCTGGGTCCCTTGACCCCAGTTGACCAAAGGGATATTCCATACCATATAAACCACGACAATAGGCTAGTTTTCAACCTTACTGCAGCTTGGAAAAGAGTAGGCTATTAAAGCTGAGTAGAACCACAAATACTTTATTATTTTAAAGAAAATTAGTGCCTAGAAGCCACTATTCATCTTTTAGGAAAAAAAAAAAAGAGTCATTTTAAACCTTTTTTTATTTTTTTAATCAAATACATGTGAATTGTAGTCTTTGCAAGAGGCAAATGAGGCATAATTTTAAGTTAATGTAAGAAGGTGTAGCTCTGAAATCAGTATTTCTCAAGGTCTGAATTTTCCTTGTTTTGAAAAATTCATGGAGGCAAATGTATAACTATATCATCCTAATTTGCTTTTTCCCTGGAAGTTTAGATAAAGAGCATTTTATTGTATGTATCAAATGCAGATTAATCTTTTCCTTATTTAGTCAGTGTTTCAAATTAAGGTCTAAAAATAACAGTTTTACAAAAGTAGAGAACTACTTACCAGTCTTCAGTATCTCAATAATTTTTTAACAGAAAATGTCCAGTGAGTGTATTTCTAATCTATTTGAATTGTATTTGTATTACCTGTAACTTAACCCCTTTTTTTATTATTTACATTAAGAAAATGAATACGTACCACTTATTTTCTTTTATCCAGAAAAGGAAACAAGCTCTTCCAGCTATAATGAAACCAAGAGATTTAATGTAAATGCACTTAGAAAAAAATAGCTTTTCAACTCCCATCAGCAAAAGTGTTTATCAGTCAAGCTTTATTCCTTCAAGTTTTGTTATTGCTTCAACATTTGTTACAGCAACTTTATACAGCACATTTGCAAAATGCATAATAAAATGGCTGAATGGAATAGAAGCAAACAATAGAAATGCTCAATAAAACCACATCTCTTAAACTACATTACTAACTACACAAATAGTACATTACTCTGCAGATAATTTTGCAGCAATCAAATACAAGCATTCTTACAATATTGCCCAATATTGTTATTTTACTTCAGGAATTAAATTATTTATTGATAAACACATTAATAGCAAGGTTTTGGTAATAATGGACAATATAAAATTGGGATTATTTTTGTTCTCTTTTTGTTTTCTTTTCTTTGAAAAATCACCCAAGCTGCTTTCCCAAGCACAATGTGTCAAATGACAAAGAACAGTCTTTAATTTCCAGGGATATAAAAAAACCAGCTTGTGGCCTCGATCCGTTTGCCTTTGACCATGGCTTTAGAATTCAAATGCACCAAAATAAAACTCTCCATGTATGTCTGTTAATATCTAGATATTGCAAAATATCTTCCTGAACAACTGAAGTGTGCAGATGTACACTTACAGATTTCAAGACAGTCTTTAAGAAACCCTACTGATTAAAAAATGTGTAGAGTCTCTGTAGAGTTTTGATTTAGCATTATTATTAGCAGCATTATATAAAACACATGCACATCTCCAGTTCAAGGTAGAATTTAAAATATGCTAGCAGAACAGAAGACTTTTCAGACAATGTAAGTAGTGAAATTGCATGTTATATAGTGCTGATATCTGGTACAGAAGAATTGCAATCTCTGTGATTACATATGTCGAGATTAGTCCCAAAATATCACAAAATCAAAGTAATAATCTTTAAAAGGTGGGTTGGTTGGCTGTTTATTTGTTTTAGTTTAACTTGTGTCCTAAGTAAAACCTAATTTATGCATCAGGACATTTTTCCTATATTTTCTACATTATTTTGGGGTTTTTTTTTGTTTGGTTGGTTGAGTGTTTTTTTGTTTTGTTTTGTTCATTTGTGACATACCACTTCAACCAGAGCAATGTAAATGACAAGGCTGTGAAAGAGCCTTCCTTTTAAGAGATATAACTACATAAAGTTGGAATCACAAAGTGACTTTATAATTTTTTAGAACATGAAAAACTATTCCCAATTGGAACTTTTGAGACTTTTTTTGTGGATTTGTTGGAAATCAGGCATAATCATTAGCTAGAGAAGAATGTGATTGCTTAGTTTAAGATGCTAATGAGAAATGAAACCACAAAAAGTACAAACAAAAAGTAAATTGTTTATCTGGTTAATTTTTTAAGAAAGAAAATATTATCCAAATAATATCTGAAAAGCTTTTTCATCTTGACTCTGAAATGCATTTTGTGAAAACATAGAGATAGATTGGAAGTTTGACTCCATGATGTCACTGAAGGCATTGTTATTTTACTCTAAACTTCACATTTTAAAGTGTTAATTAGAGAACTATGGAGTAGGTATGATATGCTGAATTAATTGATGAATTGCTTGTTTGATTAAAGTGTGATTAAACAGATTTATTTTTATTTCATATTCCATAAATGATAAATGACTCTAAAACTGGTTCTGTAATTAAGTTACACATGCAGTAAATGAAGAGATTAATGTTTAATTAACTAAGGTCTTAACTATAGCACTTGAGGCTCTGTTCATTAAAGGAAATCTACAGTAGCTATACTGGCCTAACACTTCTTTCATGGAACTTTTGTAAAACAGCTATTGCTTATGAAGAAGTAGGCTAATTACTTAAATGTCTGAAGAGTTTTCTTTTTCCTCAAAGAGACTTGTAGGTGGAGATTCTTGCTTGTTGCAAATTACAACAGGGGTTGTACTTACTGCTTACTGCAAGGGGTTTGGACTAGATGACCTTGAAAGGTCCCTTCCAACCTTACACATTCTATGATTCTACACCTCTATCTGTACTGATGAAAATGTGCTGATTTCCATCACACAACATTCTGATGCTAAGTACCTTAGATAGCTGCTGGATTAAACTGATCTTGACCATGGCTCAGCGATTACATTATTATTATATTGTACATTATTATATTGTACTCATCTTTTATTGAGTAAAGATTAAAAAAAAAAAAGTCAATCTGAGATTTTCAAGTGTGGTTTCATTCACATTCAGAATCAACCCTGAATGTCCTTATATTTTCTATGAAAGAAAATTCCCTTTAGTTTCATCTTTCAATTTTTTTAGAGTTTTCATGTTCTGACATAAAACATTAAAATAATGAAAAATGAGCTATGTGTTTTGAATGTTGTATTCTGAAAAAAACTGTCATTGCTAATGTTTAGACACAGTGTGGTTCTGTACATGCCATAATATCAGCCATAGACAGCAATGGATAATTGACAGTTAATTCAGAGGGAGGAAACGAAAAAAAAAAATCCAGCTAAAATTAACAGAATATTTAGAAATTACTTGAAACTTTTAAAATTCTCTTTCTTTCCAGTCAGAAATTTGGGTTCCCTGTCAGAAATTTGGGTTGGACCTGATGAACTCTTGAGGTCCCTTCCAACCCCTATGACTCTATGAAATAGGAGTGTAGGCAGAAGCCAATGCATTATGGAGAGGAGTACCTGGTTTTGTGGCTGGTGATGTCACAAGGGCTTTGCTTTATATAATCACAGGTTCTTTAATATACCATCCACCTGTCTAGAAGAAGCAGAAGGATCTTTGCTAGCAGTTTGACTGACTTAGTGAATCATGCTTTAAACTAATGAATTTGGGAGGTAGGGCTCAAAGCTGTGATGTCTCTATATATTCATGTGCAACAAGGTGGATCAGCACATGTACCCAAGTAGTGAGGGATGGTCTCCAACATCTTCCAATGTCAACCCTAGGTTGAGCCACCTCAAGTGCATATAAACCAATGCGTGATTTCTAGGTCACAAACAGGGGGAACTAGAGTTCAGTGACCAGTCTGAAAGTTATGATGCCATAGAAATCACAGAAACTGGTGGGACAACGCACACGATGTGAGGACCACAATGGATGGCTACAAATCCAAAATGTAGCACCATGTGTGAGCTGCTATGAAGAATATTAACTCTAACTCAAGCAAAACTAGTACAGAGCTGCACTGATGATCTGTTGGAAATAAATATTGAGCCAATTGATCTAAAGAAAAGAATTAATCACAAATGTATATTAGAAAAAGATTCATTAAAACTAGATATTACTTTTAATAAAAAAGTGAGGCTGCAGTACTTTTCTGTGAAATACACAGTTTTGTGTGGGTTTTTTTTTAACCAGCTTTACTTGTTTTTATTGCTCATGATCTTAAGCTTCTTTTTTTTTTAGGTTTATAACAGAAAAATAGTACTATTCAAAAAATAGGTAGGTATTTCTTTTAAATTGTTTTAAATTAATTTTTCCTTTATAATAAGCCACATGAAAGTTCAATATCTAACTCTTCAGCACTGCAGTGTATTGGTGCTTCTAAAATATTGTCATGGCTGCAGAATACAGGGTTTGGATTTAATGCCAACTATGAATCTTACAGTCAGGTCATGGCTTAACATGTCTCTATTTTCATTTTCATTGGAAACAGCAGCATAGTCACAACCAAGCAAAATCATGTGTGCTCTGAGATCTCACAGCAAATATAAAATAATCCCTGTCAGTGGTCCATATGTGATCATCAGTTCAAGGATCCATAAAAAGACTTCAACAATTGTATTTTTATACTTTCAATGTTCTGTTCAATACACTTGACAATGTTAAACTATTTTATACTAATGAGTCATTTGTATGCTGAACTCAGGCACATTTGGTATTAAAACCCTGGCATATGAATTTTACTAGCCTATGGAGAACAATTATATATATTTTTTTTCCCTCAGCTGAGCTGGAAAACAAAGATCTGATAACAATATTAACCAAATAAAAATTAGTTTTGTCATAAGATTACGAATTACTCTTGTAACATTTCCAAGCTCAGCAACTAAACATATAAAATTAAGCCTTCCTCATCACATTATGATAAAATAAATTGACCATGAGTAGCAGCATCATCATGAAAATGATTATGGGAAACTCTCTTTCCCTTTCGCCTTCAGAATTATTTAAGAAAAAAATAGAAAATTTTAGATAAAGTTGTCAGCTATACTTGGGTTGGTATTTCAGTTTTATTTTCTATATTCACAGAATCACAGAGTCACAGAATCACTAGGTTGGAAAAGACCTTTGAGATCATTGAGTCCAACCATACCTGTCCTCTACTAAACCACAGCCCTAAGCACCTCATCTACCCGTCTTTTAAATACATCCAGGATCGGTGACTCAAACAACACCCTGAGCAACCTGTTCCAATGCTCAACAACCCTTTTGGTGAAGATTTTTTTTCTAATGTCTAATCCAAACCTGCCCATGCTCAGCTTGAGCCCTTTCCCCCTCTTCCTATCACCTGTCACTTGAGAGAAGAGATCAACACCCACCTCTCTACAGCCTGCTTTCCGGTAGCTGTAGGTGGTGATAAGGTGACCCCGTCAGCCTCCTCTTCTCCAGGCTAGAAAAGCCCAGTTCCCTCAGCCTCTCCTTGTAAGGCTTGCTCTCCAGAACCTTCACCAGCCTGGTTGCCCTTCTCTGGACACACCCCAGGACCTCAATGTCTTTCTTTTAGTGAGAGGCCCAAAACTGAACACAGTTCAGTTCATTTCCAAACATATAAATATATGACTATACCTTCAATTTCACCATCTTCAACTGCCCTTAAAACAAAAAATTCTCCTGTTTGGGATGCTGACAAGAAGAGTCTTGGGATTACTGGGAGTCCTGAACTAAGTACATTTACAGCAGCTAGTACCGGATGATTAAGAATGAGCTTTGGTGTTGGTTAGGCTTGAAAAGATGTTAAAAAGTGCACTTTTTACTATTGTATTTTCTTTTTCATTATTGTTTGTTTAAGGGCTCTTGACTTGTATTTTAATCCTTTTGCAAGTCTCCACACACGAACATTAGGCTTCTATTTACAAATGGCATGTTTAAGAATATAGCCAAAGAATGACATAGAAAGTCAGTACTAAAATCTTTACTGTTCCATGTGCAGTTTCTGACAGGAGCAATGCAAGTGCTTAAGGAAAGAGTATAAGAACAGAGCACATGTAGTGTTGTTTTCCTAGATGCTTACATTCTTCCAGCATATAATGATTTGTGACTCAAGATCTTCCTGACCCAAAGGTGATTTCATTCTATTTAATAGACCTCAAAGCATTTTTCTTTAAAAATCTCTCCAAATCTTCCTTTGAACACACATAAACTTAGAGCACTCAAAATGTCCTGTGGCAAACAGTTCAATAGCTGAACTGTGTTTTGTGTGAAGAAGTATTTCCTTTTATTTGTTCTGAACCTGGCACCATAGATCTTTCACTAGGAAAGAAAGTAAAAAAAACATTCTCCAAGACTCTCAGGGTTTTATAGACCTCTATTTTAGCCTCCTGTAGATTGCAGACCAAGAAGTCATGGTATAGATTCACTGCTATTAGTACTATTAAACTGTTCATGTCTTTACCTCTGCAGAAACTGCACCAAATAAAAACAAAGTATTTCTTTTCATTTCCAGCCAGAAACATTGTGCCACAAAAGGTTGAAAAAATCCAGCTTTAGCCTACTTACAGTTCAAATGAGTTGTCCTTACAGTAGAACACTGATACAGCAATAAAGTCTAGCAATTCACTTTTCCTTTGTCTAGGATGTCATGCTTCACATCATTAAGTGCAATGTTTGCTGGAAGGCAAAATGATGTAATTACAGCCTTCATATATGTCTTTACCTATTTCCCTATTATTAAATGACATTATGTCTGTTTATATGTATAAAATACTGTTAATTGCCATATTAATGGGTTTTTTTTAGTTTTCTGCCCTTTAATGTTATTTCTGACTCCCATGCTCATTTTCTGAGCATTTAATCTGGACACAGAAATTTAACTTCCATGGAAAAAAATAATAAATAGCTTTTAAAAAAAAATAATAACTTCCTTTCTTTTTACATTGTTCATTCCTGAATATTAAAAGCTAGTTATAACTTAGATCAATAGTACTTACCAAAAATTATTTATAACCAAAATAGCACTACTGCCCATTATCGGATAAGTTCATGCTCATTGTGATTATGCATTGCTTGATTTTTAATGTCCAACTTCAAAGTTCTATTCAGAAGAATGGTTCCACAGAAGATATTAAAACATCCACCCCTCACTACAAGGACTTTGAGATGCTTCAGCATGTCCAAAGAAGGGCTACAAAACTGGTGAAGGGTTTAGAGGACAAGTCTTATGAGGGGTGGCTGAGGGAGCTGGGATTGTTCAGTTTGGAGAAAAGGAGACTGAAAGGAGACCTCACTGCTCTCATCTCACCTTTTAGGTGGTTGTAGTGAGGTGGACATCAGTCTCTTCTCCCTGGTAGCTATTGACAAGACAAGGGGAAATAATCTGAAGTTGCATCAGGGGAAGTTTAGGTTAGATATTGGGAAAAAATTCTTTACTGAAAGGGTTGTTAGGTATTGGAACAGGCTGCTCAAGGAGGTGGTTGAATCACTATCCCTGGAGGTGTTAAAAAGAACAGTAGATGTTGTATTTGGTGACATGGTCTAGTGTTTGACCTACTAGGGTTGGATAGATGATTGGACTCAACGTGCTTGAAAATCTTTTCCAATTGAAAACATTCTACGATCCTATGTTTTCCAGGAGAGGAAATAATCTGGATATATATTTGAAGATGAAGTTCACAGAACAATAGTAAAAGATAAATAATGAGTAGACTACATTTTTGTCTCACACAAATACTCTGAAGTTGATGCAGCTATAGAAAATATCTGCTTAACTTTTCTGATATTTTGCAACATACAGATATAAGCAGGTCTTTGTTTAGACACCCTAAACATATTTTCCAGTCTTGTGACTGGAAATAGAAATACTACCTTCTATTAA